>NW_020870222.1:976760-984260 GCF_003789085.1 Penaeus vannamei | reverse complement strand
TACTATATAATACACACACATACATCATCTATCATAATATATAACATCATACACTATAATATTTAGAATTACTAACACTACTGAATATACATAATTTATAGAACACACCATATAATCATGCTAATACTAATCATATATAGATCATCTAATCATCTAATGTATATATTGTATATATATGTACTAAATATTACTAATTACCACCATTATCATATAGATACTAATTATATATATATATATATAGTATATATTTATGTATACTATATATTACATAAATATATGACATAATATATTATATATATAATATATATACCTACCACCTCACATACATTACATTTATATCATACTATATTAATTAATACTCAATATTACTAATTCATTAATATACTAATATATAAAAATATATATCATATAAACTATTAATAAATATATATATAATATCTAATTTATAGTACATATTTCATTATACAATCTATGATCAATTCCACAATGTATCTCATAATTATCATAATACTATGATAAAATTATATACTATATAATATATTTATAGGTATATACTAAGATTTAAAGTATTATATACATTTACTATCCCTATACTCTCACATTTTAATAAACCAATCTCACCTTATCTGTATATCTTAATTATATATATATATAATTATATATAATACAAATATAATTATTGGATTTATTAGTCATTTCACATGTTTATCTTATTATTATATAATACAAATAGAAGAATATTTAATTTATTAATTTTTTATTATTTATCACATTTTTATTTTCAATCTATTACAATGTTGTATTGTTGATAGGTTCCAATACTATAGTATTGTATAGTACTTATTATATTAATGTTATTCAATTTATAGATTCTGTCTGTATATTATTTCTGTCATGCAATTATATGAATATAGATATCATTACGCAAAATACTCATAAACAACATATCCCAAGTCATCTTTATCTGTTCTATTCTATACCATCATAAAAAAAAATAAAATACAATATAACTAGTAATTTATATAGAACTATAATTCATATTTTATCAGCTATCCAACAGGCCTATAATATAGGTAGATCATTGTTACAGAATTATATCCTTACACCCCTATAAATATATAAATATTATATATATATATATATATATAATATATAGCACTCCTCACTTAACTATACCTACCTTACCTCTTATACTATGTATACTTATATACTATGATAATCAATATCACTAATACTCCACAATATAAGTCATATTAAATTTTATCATTGATTACTAATTATTCTTCATATATATCATTTATTATATATTTACAATAATATCACTTACTGTATGTAGTACATATATCTGATATGATATAGAAATATATTAATATATCTTTGTTCAATTGCCAACAGAATAAAGTTAAGTTTGTCTATTCTACGAGAAAAATGTGATATGGCATTGTAACTGTCCTTAAAATATAAGTCAAACAAATAAGACAATTTTAGATAGTATAATAGAAGATATATTTAAAATATCTTTTAAAACAATGATTCATTATGATAAGATGAACAATACAAAAGACCTTCATAATTATACGAAATTATAAGATTATAATAATATAGTATAATAAACATTAATGAATATTAATATTAATAAATATATATAAATACAAATTAATAATATATAAATAATGATAAGTAAGTAAATTAATATAAAAAATTATAAGATAATCTACTTCTCACTCTATATCTTTCTCGTCATCTAGACGCTCTCTCTCTTCTTCTGCATTCTGATCTCTCTCTATCTCTTTACTTGTACTGATCTTTACTGTCTCTATATGACTCTTACCTTTAGTCCTGTACTGTCTGACTCTACTACATCTCTCTCTCGATTGTCCATCTTCGCTATTCTCTCTTCGCATAAATGTACATATATATACTTCACTATTCATCGATCTACTCTCAACAAAATCGTCGTCTCTCTCTTCTCATCTCGTCTCTCTCACACACATGTATACATACTGACCATAAAATATTAAAATATAATGAATAACTAAATAAACATCACATCAACATAACAATACTTCCTCATATATAAATATATGATCAAACACCACCTACAAAAATAATCACTAAATCATTTATACCAGACAAATATATCTTTATACGTATATAATACTTAACTACACGCTGATCTCTTAAGTAAATTATCATTCATAATAATACATCCATAATATTATAAGATTACCTAATAAAATATATATATCTAAATTAACTATAAATATGTACTATATAATATCTTAACTAAATATGATAATGTAATAATACAAATTATTTATAATCAAACTTTAACTTAATTTCTTTACAACATCACCTCTGTACTAGTATTAGAAATATATATGCAAAATGGTCAATGAGTTACTAGAAAACTTAATAGTAAAGATCATGATAATTGTTTCGAATAAATGCTTGTTGCTGTGAAAGCTAGAAACTTCTACTGGATTGATTCGGATCTGATATTGAGGAAAGATCAAGCCCAGGATGCTACTCAGACCTCATTACTTCTCTCGCCGACAGATAAACGAATCATATGAGTTCCGACATGACGATTTAATTCCACATCTGGACTTTTAGACTGTCATTCGCATAAATCTTATGATTAATTATTTGTGGCATTCATACAAAGCAATAATTAGCATAAACTAATAATACATTATACTTCGTGATAGCTAATTATCACCTACATTAACAATATATCATCAGATTCAAGTTGAAGTGTCATAAATACTATTAAAGAGAATAATTAACAGGATATATACTTCTTCGAGAGATCTAATTAATAATATTGTCTGTATCATATAATTATTCATACCTTATCGATATGAATAGTCACTTCACGGCCACCTAATAACATTATTACATAATATTCATGTTCACCACAAAGTCTGACATTTATTATGATAATTAATCGCAGGCACCTGGATAGTAGAAAACTCTTCTCTACTTTCAGAACATGATCATTCCTCAAAATACTCGCAAACACACTTTTATTACTCTTGATGTAGTATTTAAATATTATAGATTATCATATTAAAAAGGTATCAAAGTTATTTGATAGTATATGGTCTATTACTTTCGGTCACAAGAGTCCTGTGTATCCGTCAGTAGAATATACGACGGAAAAATAAAGAATGTATAGCAGGTAATTATCGCTACAGATGTAGTCTGAGTACATGAGAGATAGAAGAAAAATATCACGTAGAAAAATGTATGTGTAGAATTAAATAAAGGCAGATATCGTGAAATCTAAAGAGGAGATTATACTAAAATCAAAAGGTGTGTACAAGATCACAGGAACGAAACGAAGAAGATAAACAATGGAAAAAAACACGGAAATGAATCCGCTGACACACTATATTCACGGTCCCGAGTGATGGATGAAGAGAGATCGCTCTCGTTCTCATCATCATACTGGTCTGCTTTTGGATTGACTCGTCTGACGAACTAGTCTCTTCAGATGTTGCTTATTTAATTTGCAGCTTCCTTGTCTTATAATTTATCCTATTATCTGCGTTCACCTTTGTCTCTTAATGCATATACTGTTGTCTGATTGCTGCTTATTGCTTAGATAGGACATCTGCGATATTGCATTGTCATTAGAATTAAGTATTATTGATCTCTTGTCACGTTTCTAATCGGTAGAGTTAGTAATCGCTATTATCATTATCCTTATAGTGAGAACTTAATTTTTAATATCTCTGTGGTTAATCTCCTTTATTTATCATATTAAGTAATGAACTATTATTCTTAGAGTGTTGTTTACTCTCGATGTGATATAGACGTAATATCACTAACATAAATATATATACATTATAAATTGTATGTATATAATTATTGTAATTAATAGGTAATTACATTGCATAGTAATATAGAATTAAAGACTGTGAGATAATATTCACTTTAAATCATATTATATTTTAACAATTTCATTATCATATAAACTATGGTATATTACATTATATTACTATAGTGATAAAATCTGATCGAGGATGCATAAATCATTATCAAGGTCTATTCATTCTAAATCGAATAATTTCATAGATTATAAGATACTTAATATCTATAGGTTAATATTATATACGTATAAAATCTTATGATTCCTCACACGATTAACTCTCTCATTCTTTACTTAATTTCTTTCGTCTATTTCCTTTAATATATACTGTCACACTTTTATTATAAACTCTTCTCCTCATATTCTCTCATCATTACACCCCTCATCCCGTATCCTTTCCTTCCCGTACCATCTCACCCTTCCCTAAGGTAATTCTAACATTTGTCCTATGTTTATATAATTTTATAAGGATCAGACTCATCTATTTACTCTATTCATAGGATTAAATTTTTACATTCATGATATATTAGATTTATTTATCTTTTCTTGTATATATTTCTTTATTGGAGGATGTGGTGGTTTAATGTGTATCTAATAGATAGTTATGTACGTATATATATTTTACTGATTATTGATTATTTAATTGTTAAGTCATACGTTTCGTGTAATGTTAGATGTGTGATGTGACGGAGGGCATCGGTTAGGTGACAGGAACACAGAGCAGAATCAGGAATTGTTGATGTAGAGAGAGAAAGAGAGTTAAAGAGAGTAGAGTAGAGAGGAGTAGAGAGAGAGAGATGAGAGAGAGAGAGAAAGTATGAGGAGAGAGAGATGAGTATGAGGATGTTAGGAGGATGAGGAGAGAGAGAGAGAGTAGAGAGAGTAGAGAGAGAGGAATTGAGAGAAGATAAAGAAGAATGTATCAATATGATCATTTTTTATTATGATAATGTTTTAAATATCATATTATTATATTATTAAGTGTTATTACATATATTATATTAACATGTCATTATATTTGGTATTGTTATATATTATATGATCATATGCAAGTTTATGTTATCATTTATTCTACTATGTACATGCTGTTTATAATGATTATTTGTGTATTCTAATATGAATCTTCTCATTTGATCATTTAATTGCAAATTGCTCTTGCATTTATCTATATTTTTAAGGGGAGTTTACAAGCAAATTATGCTAATTGATTGTTTTGTAGTGCAGTGACAATTCCAGATAGTTCTATTGGCACGAGTATTAATAAAGATGAGTGTAGGAGATTCATAATGATTGACACACTGAAGCATACAGTAGCCAGTCGATTATGAATTTCAGAAGCATGAAAGAACATGCAAAAACTGGTGAGGTGAGGCACGCACATTTCAGTTATTCAGCGACTGTAATCAGGTTTCTATGTGGAGTTGGGGTATGGCGAGTAGGGAGGAGGGGTAAGGAGTGGGGGGTGGTAAGGAATATTGCAGTGCCTGCTCATGGGGCCTTGCAAGCTTGAATTGAATTTCGTTCTGGGTATTACTGTTTAGTTTTTTTTTTTGTTTTTTTTTTTATGATGTATAGGATTTATGAACGAACAGAAGCTTGGATGTTGTTTTACTGTATTTGGCGTATGCATACTTTGCTGTAATCATTTGGGGGCAATAAGGCCACGCCCAGAAATGTTGAAAAATAAATTTAGGCAAGGGAAAAACAAAGTCGAAAACATCCAGCGTCACACCATTTCCCACAAGACATGACCACTTCTCAACCAACACAAAGTCCGGAATATCACACACCACTCACACCCGCACGACTACCCCCAACTGAAGTGGATACACTAGCTATCACACACGAGACACTGGGGGTTGTCGTTGGTGGGCACACACGAGCGACGACACACACACACACACATCGATCGATTCGCGATTACCGAAAGAAAGTAGGGAGAGAGAGGCAGTCACATAAGATCGCGCATGAACGTTGTTCCTGTTGCCTTTCTCCTCCTCGGTCTGTTCTCACCAACACCAACTCCAACCCTTTTCCTCGTGGTTCTTTCCATTTCATTCTAATCGAGCTATTTTAATAATAATCCGTACGTTAAAAAATCTTTTGAAATCAGCTAAGCATAAAAAAGAAAAAAGAAAAAAGTATAGAATAAATAAAAAATTACTTGTAGTTGTTAGACTCGGAACCAACATTTTCGCAGAACTTACATCCTTTTATTTCAAATGTCCAATAGAGATCGCTGTAGTGAACGTTCCAATTTCGCAGTCAAGAGAATATACTGGGACAGACGTTCTCATATCAGCAGTTTATTGGCGAGAAATAACAGCAATTGTTTGCGGATGAATTACGTTCTTTTGCGAATTGGTGCGTTAGATATCTAGTTCATTCAGTTCTGTGGAGTAATGAAGGTACGTGTTTGGCTCTAAATGGTTCTTCGCCATATTGGCGGACACATGAGGGAGAGCTAATATATCACCTTGGATAAACCCCATTAGAGAGGAAAAAGTAATGATGATAATATTAATGATTGTGGTATTCGTAACAGTCTTGTGCGTGAGAGAGAGAGATACTGATACATACATACACAGACACACTCATACACGTATATATATATGTGTGTGTCATTGTGTATACACACACACACACACACACACACACACACACACACACACACACACACACACACACACACACACACACACACACACACACACACACACACACACACACACACACACACATATATATGTTTGTATATATATTTACATACATAAATATATACATATATATCTATTTATTCATTTATGTATGTATGTTTATACATTTATTCTTTGTTTATATATAGATAGATAGAGAATAGATAATATAGATTAGATAAATAGATATAGATAGATAGATAAATATAGATAGATAGATATAGATAGATATAGATGTGTGTGTGTTATACGTACGTGTGTCTGTCTAGAGATGGCCATCTACCCGCATTTCCTAACAACGGTATTATAGCAATATCCCAATACTGTCAAATCCAAAAGCTCTTCAAAGAAGGAGAAATACAAACCATTGAGGGAAATCAAAGCCGTCACTTGGCCTTCTAAGTCCTATTTTTATAGCCTCAGATATGACAAGAAGGTTTCGTAAATGTGTTTTCGATTTCATTGTTATGTGACAGACAGTTCTTTTCGCGATTATCTGGAACATGTCTCGGACTAGTTCGAAGAATCTTGGGGAAAAGTACCACAGTATATATTTAGTTCAGACTTGATGTGTTATTACATTTTTATTGTATATCTGTTTAGTATTGTTGTTATTTTAACAATAGCATTGATTTTTATCAGGTAAATTGATATGAATATTTTTCCTTTGTTTGGAAATTGTATTTTAATTTCACTATTCATTCTCTCTTCCATTCTAGACAACTAATTTGATCAGTCATTAACATATTAATAGCATGATTATAGTTTCCAATTTCTTTTCTCTTATAAGCAATTCATGATTTATTGATTTATTATCAATCATAATAGGATTATACCTTGTCGTGTATATATATTGTTTATTATATGTCCATAACATCTAAAAAATGAGATAATTATAATCAATGTTACTTGCAGTTCCCTCAAACA
>NW_020870222.1:954438-956660 GCF_003789085.1 Penaeus vannamei | reverse complement strand
TATGTATACTATATGTATTATGTATATATTTATATATACATATATATATATATATATAACTATTTATATATCTCTTATATATATATTTCTGATATATATTATATATTAATATATATATATATAAATTATATATATATATGCATAATATTATAACATATAGTTTAGTATTATAATATATATATATATATTTTATTATATACTATTTATATTATATATTATATATATATATATATTGTGTGTGTATGCGTGTTTGGTTGTATATATATATATTATATATATATATAGATACTGTATACCATCTTGAAGATCTGACTACCTCGCGCGGCTACGGTGATGAATTACTAACTACCTTTTACTTATACTAATATATATACTATAATAATTATATATATATTATAATTATATATGAATGTAGGTATATGCGGAGTGACTAATATTAAAATAGTTTTTTGCCTGGACATTATAGGTACTTAAATTTAGTGGTTATAGAACTGTTGAGTCCTGGACTGAATATGTAACAGCTGGATCTCCGCAACGTCTTTGCTCTTTCCTCCACCTACAGAGATGTGTAAAGAGGGGATACCACACCATGACGCTACCTTTTGTTTGGAAATACTTTTTCATTTATCTCTTTTATTTATTTACATGCATTTTTGCCGTCGGGAACAGATGTGAATTAGTGATAAGAAGGCAGTTCCGTTGATTCCACAGGAATAGAATGTAAATGGAATTTAATATTATTAGTGAAGTGTAAGGAAGGAAATTCATGAAGGTGAAGGAAAGGATCGATTTGCAGAGATACTGGAAGGAAGGAAGGAGTATGACTGATTTTGATTCTGTCACATGCTTGTTTTGTTATGATTATAGGAATGATAATTGATTTATAATTGGTAGGAAATGGATGGGTATAGAGTTGTTCATAGACATGAATGAAGATAGAATCAGAGACCATTCCTTGTTTATTAGTATAATGTTTATTGCTAAGTTTCACATTGCTATATGCCAGGTTTATTGATATTTGCTTATAGAATAAAAAGTTAATGGTTAAGAATGTTTCTAGGCCCATTGTATATTTGGTACATATTCAACAGAGGAATAAATTTAATCCATGCCACGAAGCATAAGAATGTTAGGTTCTGCCACCCATACTAAAATTAGGTAAGTAAAGTTTGGATTTTCTTTCGGGATTTCTGAAATGTCGAGTGGTGGCACTGCTACTGTAGTTCAATAACGATAATTAAGTTCATGAAAAAGAAATTCTGAAAGAATGGTGGGATAATTACTTTGAGAAATTTCCTCGATATATTGGCAAGAGAATATTAATTTAGTAGATCATACAAGTTAATATTTTATATATGGAAAAATTATGCATATTACACATATATAAGTAGATGTTTATATCTTACCTTCTCTCTCTCTTTCTCTCTGTACAATTATCTATCTATATGCGTATGCATGGTCAAAAGAGAAAGTTGGTGACTAACAAAATATATTTTATTATTGGTAACAGTAATTGCAAAATGAAAATGCCATGATGAAATTCAGATAATGGTACATTCTGATTCGGAAACATTTATAATTACTTAAAATAATCTAAAACATCAAACACTTTTTTTTCAATTTATGATGATTTATAAAAACGCAACAGTTTTATATGGTGAAATCGCAATTAACAAACAAAATGCAATATATTAACAAACACACTATCTCTCTGTCTCTCTCTCTCTCTCTCTCCTCTCTCTCTCTCTCTCTCTCTCTCTTCTCTCTCTCTCTCTCTCTCCTTCTCTCTTCTCCCCCCTCTTTCTCTTCCCGCTCTCTCCCTCCCTCCCTCTCTCTCTCTCTCTCTCTCTCTCTTCTCTCTCTCTCTCTCTCTCTCTCTCTCTCTCTCTCTCTCTCCCTCCTCTCTCTCCCTCTCCCTCTCTCCCTCTCCCTCCCTCCCTCCCCTCCCTCTCTCTCTCTCTCTCTCTCTCTCTCTCTCTCTCTCTCTCTCTCTCTCTCTCTCTCTCTCTCTCTCTCTCTCCCTCTCTCTCTCCCTCTCCCTCTCTTTCCTTCTCTAAGGTATACACAGTGAAAACATGATTATGCACCCTTCCCTCTATATCATGTCTCCTCTCCTTTAGTCTGGAGGAGAGTGAAGAGCCAACAACCTTGTGTTTGCATGTTGACAGAAATAGCATTCGATTGCAAATATTTTTCCCCTTGTAACGTTTCATGATGTAGCA
>NW_020870222.1:929438-934438 GCF_003789085.1 Penaeus vannamei | reverse complement strand
ATCTTCCCTGTCATTAACTCCTCAGTAGCAACAACTCCTTGGCTACAGTCTTTCCTTTGCTCTCCGTCGTCCTCTCCCCCCTTACCTTCATCAACATTATTTCACACTTCAACCGATTCATCTCTACTCATAGGAACTCCTTGCTTGATATCTATCTCCTTCTTGGCGCCTTTACCCGGCCCTCGAGTCCCTCCTCCATCCCAACCCTTTCATTCCCAGGCGTTGCGGAGAGGCCCTTCAAAGCCTGCCTAGCAACTAGGAACTCACGGGAACACATTGCTGCTGCCTTCCACCATCGCCTGAAAGAGCTAGCAGTCTGCTTTCCGGAAGCGAATCTCTACTAGAGGTTCAAGGTTATCATCCCTATCATCGGCCTCTGCGCCCCATTATCTTCATCATCATCATCATATTATTATTATTATATCACTATAATCATTATTGTTCTCAGTATTACTGTTACTATTCATATTATAATCATTATTGCTATTATTATTATTATTGTTATATTATTATCATTATCATTTTTATTTCCACTATCATCATCAGTGTTATTTTATTGTTATTATTATTATGAATGCTCATTATCAAAATAACATCATATTAAAAGTATCGTTATGATTAATAAATATTATTATCATTATTTTTATTCTATTACTATTATTTATTTATTTATTTTTATTTTTTTATTGCCAGCATTCATTGTGTTATTTTGTCATCATTCACTTCCCTCTCTTTCATCTTAACTGAGGTCTTTTATTCAGTGTCGTAAAGTCTTTTTTATCTGTTACACTTTTTTATAATTGCTTCCCTAAATTTTCCGTTCTCTTTCATTAACTTTCATTGCATTTTAATATTCTGCTGCACGTTTTCTTTGTCGCCTGTTGCTCTGTTTTTGACTTTTCTCTCCCTGCTTTTCGCACTTCTCGCGCAGGATATGAATATATCTATATATCTATATCTATATTCCTATCCACTGACATTGATATTTATCTATCTATATCTTTCCTTATTTATTTCTTTTTATCATTTTTTTTCTTTCCTTTTCTTTTCTTCCTGATTTATTGATTTTCTCCTTTTTTGTTTCTTTTTTTCTTTCTTTCTTTGTCTTTTTTTTTTTTTTCTTTTCTCTTTCTCACCCTCAATTGCCTTTCTTTTTTTCTTTATTTCCTCCTTCATCGTGTTTCTTTTCTCACTCTTTTTCCTTAGTTCGTAGTTCTTTGGATCTTTTTTCCCTTTTCCTTCTTTCAGTTTTATTTGGTGGCTTTCTCTTCCCCTTTTCTTTGTTTTATCTTTTCTATTGTCCTTCCTCCTTCCACCTCTCACCACACTCTTCTATACCACCCTCTCATCCCGCCCCAACGCCCTCTTCCCCTCACCCCTCACTACCCCCTTTACTTACAAGCCCCCTTCCTATCCCTCCATCCCTTTCCGACCCCTCATCCCTATCCTTCCTTGTAAGCCTTTCCTTTCCCCTCCCTCCCTCCTTTTTTTTTTACCCCCAGTATCAACTCCTTGTCTTCCCTGCCTTTCTCCCCAACCCCACCCTCCCTCTCCCAACCTGTCCTGTCTCCTGCCGCCCCCCCAAGCCGTAAGCCCCTCCTCATCCAATCCAGACTCGTTCCTTCCCCTCCTCATCCAATCCTAAACCTCGTTTCTCCCCCTCCTCTTCCAATCCTAAACCTCGTTTCTTCCCCTCCTCATCCAATCCTAAGCCGAATTCCTTCCCCTCCTCATCCAGTCCTAAACCTCACTCTTTCCCTTCCTCATCCGCTCCAACCTCACTCCTTCCCTTCCTCATCAACTCCAACCTCACTCCTTCCCTTCTCTTTGCCCGCCTCCTGTCCTTCCCTCCCTCCTTCCCTTCTCTTCACCCCCCTCCTGTCCTTCCCTCCCTCCTTTCCCCCATCCTCCTTGCCCATCATCAGCCCTTTCTTATGCAGCGAATGACTACAACAGTTTGTTACGAGTAAACGTTGGGAGGGTTTATGGCACGAGCGACAAAGCGTCAGGGATCAGCCACAACGCAGCAAGCAGTACGGGCACGAGTCCTCAGACAATCTTCTTTCTTATCTCAAGCAGAAATACACTTTTAGATCGTGTTTAGTTATGAATTAAACTTTTTATTACTTTTACTGAAATTGTTTCTTTATGTGGTTTTATTATTTTAAGTATTAACTCGACATATTCAGGTAGTTTGGACACATACGTTCTTAATACTTTCATCTTTTTACTATTATATTTTACTTGAATCTCTTTAATACTGTAGAATAATGACCAGAAATGGAGGGAGTGAATACTCGGACAAGACTTTGCAAAATTATAACAAAACTATAGAATACAAAAAAAAAAATAAAAAATAAATCAATAAGACATATATATATATATAGTCAAACGAGAAAAATAACTAGAACAGTGTCATAATGCGCGGCGTTAGGACACTGCCACTGGGATCATAGTTAATTGTTCACAAACATCAAGGGTGAGTGGGCACAAGGGCCAAGTGGGCACGCTATTCGTGACCGGTGGGCGGCGTGAGCGATGTGGTGCGGCCGGTGGAGACAACGCCAAGGGAAAGATACGCCAGGTAGTAAAAGTCTACGCGGAGCGGGTGGAGTAGCTCCGGTCATCGCTGCCTGCCGTCTGCCTTCCTCGCCGCCTGGGAGCTCGCCCGCCACCCTCACCTGGTGCGAATAACCACGCCGAACCACCGCGACGACTGGTGGAGTGGCAAACGAGCATGAGGGCGGGTAGTTGGCTCGTCGCTGACCCACACACTGCGAGGATTGCAGATGTTTTGCATGCTGGAAGTTTTTTCTGCACATATAACAAGATACGAAACCTCTACGGGGCGGGAAATCCCCCAGGCCCAGGGCAGCGCTAAACATCACATACGTACGTGGGTGGCGTGCGGGTGCGAGCGTCGGTGGCATACGGTGATGACGTAAGGGCGATAATAGCGTGACACTACACTTCTCCAGCTTTCTCTCCCTCCTCTCCCGTATCTTTACTCCTTCCCCGTCTCCATCTTCTTCCCTCCTCCTACCATTATCCCATCCCTCCCCTCCCTAATTATCCTCAAGCCCCATCCCATCGCTCCCACCCTCTCCCAAACTGTCTATCCTATCTTCCCTATAATGATAATGATGATAATAATGATGATGATAATAATAATAATAAGAAAAAATAAAGATAAAGATAATGATGATAATAATAAATAATAATGATAATAATAATAATAATAATAATAATAATAATAATAATAATACAACGACAGTTATACACAAAGCCCAAGCCAGAGAGACGGATCCGAACTAAATATTATCGGCTAGTCACCTCTGAATTTATAACCGCCCGGAATGCTCTTAATGGAGTTCGTCGTCAGTGAAAAGGATTCGGGCACAGTTGTCGACGGGGAATGAGGTGGTGTTGAATTCTTTATACGCGGGCGGGGCTCGGATTTGAGGAGACGATTAGTGGGGATTAGCTGTCCATTTGAATCGGATATTGATTTGGGATTTATGGTTTGTGGACGTTATTCCTATACATATACATATACGCGTAGACGTGTGCGTATGTAAGGTTGTGTGTGGGGTATTATGGGTGTTAGAATGGTTGTATGTTTATACCCTGATTTTGATCCTTATTATCTCCATTATTATTGTTATCATCATCATTTTTGTTATTATAATTATCATTGTTATTATAATTATTAAAAGAGTATTATTAGCAACAATAAAAAAATGTAATAACAGTTAATACTATTATCATAACTACAACCAACACAATCCTCATTTCTATTGTAAACATAAAAATCACAATAATGTTCAACTGCTACAACAATCATTTCAACCCCGAAGACAAACTGTCCCTAAGTATAACAAAAACAAACCATGAAATAACAAACAACATAAGATTTAAGAAAAAACATAGAGGGAGAAGGGAAAAGCCAAAAGCCAAAATTCCAGTCGGCAAACCCCTACACTATATCAACCCATAAAAGTAAGTTCATGGTAATTGCCCTTCTCCCTTAGCTGGGAGTACTGGTGGTGGAAGGCCTTTTTATTTGTGGTGTAACTACTGTTGCTATTTTTGCTATTTTTTTTGTTCTTGCTGTATATATATATATATATATATAATATATATATATATATATATATATATATATATATATATATATATATATGTATATAATGAAATAATGATGGAAAAATAGCAATATTTATGGTAATAATGATGATAATGTAAATTATTATAATGATGATGGCTTTAATGCTGATGATTACAGCAAAATCATAATAGAAGAAATTACAATATTATAGTATCATTTGTAACGTTAACCGAATTAATATTAACAACAGCAATGGGAGTGATATCAATGATAATTGTCAATGTTAATTTTACTGGTTTCATCCTCGGTATCATGTTCTTGTCTGCTCTCTCTCTCTCTCTCTCTCTCTCTCTCTCTCTCTCTCTCTCTCTCTCTCTCTCTATATATATATATATATATATATTATATATAATATATATATAATATATATTATATATATATATATATATATATATATATATATATATATGTAGAAAAGGATGAATGTGACTGGATATCTTCACAATACAAGAGATGTATTTGACCGGTTTCGATTACGTCTTCATCAGAAATACATACACAAGAGGATAAGGATAAGTCCGATATGCGAAGCTGAGCCTCGCCCGGGCTATGGGGGAGCCCGGCCTGTGCCGACAAATGTCGGCTCGATCAACGTGTGTCAGCGAGTGCTGACGCAACAGAGCTTAGTCCTTACCCACCGTGGTGCCCAGCCACAGCAGTAACCTCCGGCGACAATTGCAACTTCTCGCGAACCGCCGACCCCTCGGATGAGAAGCCGACACGTTACCACTGTACTAGCCTGGAGGCTATACACAAGAGAAAATACATAGCATATATATACTACATGGGAGCTGGTAGATCACCTGACGACTGTGACCTTGCACTCGTTACG
>NW_020870222.1:924438-926938 GCF_003789085.1 Penaeus vannamei | reverse complement strand
TTTTCCATTTATCTCTCTCTCTCTCTCTCTCTCTCTATCTATCCGTTTCTCTATCTATCACTATGTCCTACCCCTTCCCCCTTTTTTCCTCTCACTAGCTACCACTTTTCTAATTTTCTCCTCTTATCTCCGTTCCTACTCCTCCTTTGCTCTATCTCTTCCGTTTTCTCCTTCCATCTCCCTCTCTTCCATTTTTCTCACTCACTCTTTTCCCCTCCCTCGCTACCATCTTTCTGTCATTTCCCTTACTCTCTCTATATATTTCCATCCCTCTCCTTCTTTCTCTTCTTCCTTCTTTTCCTTCTTTCTCTTCTTCCTTCTTTCCCTCTCCTTCCTTCTTTCCCTCAGTTCTCTCTCCCTTCTACGTCCTTTCTACCAGTCATCTTTCTCTCTTTCTGTCTCTTTTTCTCTCACTCTCCCTCCCACCCCCCTCTCTTTCTCTTTCTCTTTTCTCTCTCTCTCTCTCTCTCTCTCTCTCTCTCTCTCTCTCTCTCTCTCTCTCTCTCTCTCTCTCTCTCTCTCTCCTCTCTCTCTCTCTCTCTCTCTCTCTTGGTCTCTCCTCTTCTTCTCCCCTCCTCTCATCTACGCATTGAAACTTTTGGCGCACATTCACCATTGCATTTTGGGAAAACTTATTTAATAAAAGAAATTCTCGAGCTTAAAGAAAGAGTGGGATGGAATTAATTCTAAAGTCAGGGAACATTTGCATTCGGAATTTTAATTTCGGACGTAAGAAAAATACATCGTTAATTTGGTATTCTTAGCTTTATAATGTTGATGGTGAGTTTTAGGACGTGGCTTCTTTGGCGTACATGTGCGTGCGTGTGTTTGTCCGTTAGTGAGTGTGAATGAACACATGTAGACGTGCACATATGTTCTTTCTTGTTGCATGAATAATGGTTATATTACCGAAATGAAATTTAATTAAAAAAAAAAAAAAAAAAAAAAAAAAAAAAAAAATGATTCGCATTGGAGATATCACGCCAATTTAGTTCTATGATTTGATTGGTAAAAAAATCACAAGTTCCAGTAATGTAAACTTTGGGGAATGCTTCCATATCAGCTAATACTTGCGTCAAATTTTTCTCCCATAGTTCATACCTTCAAGTAAGCATGTGAGCTAGAAGATAGAAGCATCACACAAACACACACACACACACACGCACACATACACGCACACACACACACGCACAGGCACACGCACGAACACGCACACGCACGAACACGCACATACACATGCACGCATCACCACACACACACACACACAACACACACACACACACACACACACACCGCACGCACACGCACACACACATATATACACACACACACACACAAACACACACACAAATCAAACTAATACAATCACAAAAGACATAAACAAATAGACACACACACACACACACACACACACATACAAATCAAACTAATACAATCACATAAGACATAAACAAATAAAGCAAATACATAAACACAAAACAAAAGTCCCCCCTCCTACGCCCGCCACCCACCCTCCCCCCTCCTCCCACCCCCAACACGCACATACCATTTCCACTTTTACCGCGACGGCTTCCAGGTCAAGTGCGCTATTAGATTCAGCAAAGTTAGTCATTGAAAAGCACTAAAACAAGTCGGGTTTCTCTTCTGTCACGTCTGCATCGCTTCGGGAGTGATCGCTTATGTCTTTATCGTGTCGTAAATCATTCACTTTTATGTCTTTCTTGCTGAAGTTCCACTTTTTTTCTTTTTTTTTTTTATTCGGGGAAATTGTAATGCTTATTACTGTTGTTGTTAATACGATTGTTAGGATTATCACTTTTACTTTTCTTATTAATAATATCATCACCTTAATAATCATCAACATCGTTATCATTATCATTACCATTATCGTCATGGTCATCATTATCATTATCATCATCATCATTATTATTATCATTATCTCATTGTCATCAGTATCAGTATCATCATCGTAATCATTATCATTATCGCCATCGTCATCATCATTATTGTCATTATTACCATTATTTCTATTATCATCATCATCATCATTAACATTATGGAATTGTCAGCGCTTATCAGTTCAGGTTCCATTCCGTTCTATATATATATATATATATATATATATATATATATATATATATACCCACAAAAATGAAGTGATTATCTATTTTGGGATCACAAACGTAGAAAAAATAATAATAATTAAATAATAAAAAAAAAAAGCGACCACTCAGATTCACGTCTAGTCAGCCAATGCAATATATCACATGTTAAGTGTTAATGCAATCAAATGACCAACGCACTAGCATCAGAGCATCTCGCTCCTGATTGATGACACAAATCAATGTAAATTTTTAAGTTCAGTCTGTTCCACGTCTGCCAGTCAATCAGGTTCTATCGAACAATAAACATAATACAATTGCTATTCATAACCTCTAAGATCTTACATAATGACATAACATAAAGGCTTTAAATTTCATCATTTTACTCCTTTTGTGTT
>NW_020870222.1:891938-899438 GCF_003789085.1 Penaeus vannamei | reverse complement strand
CATATAAGATGGTAATGCAAAAAATATATAAACACATACTCAAACACGTGCACGCACGCGCACGCACACACACACACACACACACACATACATATATATATATATATATATATATATATATATATATATATATATATATTATTATTATTATTTGTATTCCTAGAATAGAAATATCATTTTTGCTCAAAATAATATTAGTCTTATCACTTTATTCTCTTATATTGATTCCTACATTGTTATTATTATCAAAACGGCATTCTTATCTTTATTTTCTTTATGATGGGTATTAATGTCACTAACATTATCAGTAATAAAACGATATAATTATTAATCTAATATAAGGACAAGAACGACTCCAGACGGATATTACCTTTTTGTATAGTGGGGATAAAGTCTAGAATCCAATGAATTCCAATCACATCTTCGATCACAGATTATTAGATGGAAAATAAAATAATGAAAATCACTACAACCAGGGTCTTTGGAGACGCCTGATGAACGCCTGAATCCCTTATTAAAGCAGACGATTCTATTCATTTACGGTAATCTATTTTGCGGTTATTGTACAGTAGTCATTGTCAGTAGTAGTAGTAATGATAGCCGTAAAAAAAAAAAAAAAAAAAATTATTATCTTGGTATCACACTACGATGATGAATAACTATGAAACAATAATATTAAAATTGATAAATGTAATTATGATAATAACACATCTTTCTGAAAAATGAAACGAAATAGCAACGACTCACTGAATGATATGATGAATTCAGTTGTATCAATATAAGGCTTAGATTACAGTTGAATATCCATTACCTTGATTATGATGGTGATGGCAATTTTCATGATGAATGTGGTGATTAAGCCACTAATGATGATAGCACACCATTATCTGTAGCCATTAGCTGTTAACTTTTTTTAGGCTTGGGGAAATACGGGGAGGATGCCTGCAATGTACATACTGTGAGGGAAGGGTGAATGGCGGAATGGCTGAGCCGGAAAGTACTGGTGCAACTCAATGGTGATGGTAGTTTTGTAAATGGGCCTGTGAGTAATGTTAAGGGAATTACTTGTGGTATTTATGACGATGATGGTAATGACGATAGCGATATTAATTTTGATAATGACGATAAATAGGAAAACGACGGTGTTTGGTAACTATAACTGTTGCTAATAATGACATTGCAATATAAGCTCTGGTAATGATGAAAAAAAAAAAATAGTGGTAATCAATATGATAATAAAAAATTGTAATTGTTCAACAGAATTATTTTTATTCCATTTTAAAGAATAGAAATGAGCAACTAGCTAATGTGCACACACACACACACACACACACACACACACACACACACACACACACACACACACACACACACACACACACACACACACACACACACACACTCGCACATTTCGAAACTACACCCTTTCACGTCTGTCAAACCAAATATTGACGTGAGTTCTGTTTGCTAAACTCCTTTTACCATTCAGACAATGTACTTACCCTAGCATGAATCACCGAGGTCGTGTTGTAATCTCCGTGAACAGCTTTTTCTATTTACACTTATATTGTATTCGTTATTACTGTTCTTTATTTATCTCTGTTGATATAATGGTAGAGAAAATAAGCTTAATAATAGATAAATAATTATACATAGTGCTTATACCTGTATTTTGTAGAATGGATTTTTTATTTTATTATTATTATTTTTTTTACAGTTTTTCTTCAGCTGTATTTGTCATCCATTCGATGCATAAAAGCTTTTACTTTTTCCTCAGTTTTTTTCTCTTTAGATCGTACTACATATTTGGAAAAAAAAGTTTATTTATTTCCTCTGGCGTTTCGTAACATAATCCGTCATATAATAATTTTTGTAATAACAAAATAACAAAACAAAATAGATAATAATAACAAAAATGATGATAATGATAATAATAAAAACAACAACAACAATGATAATGATAATAATAATATGAATAATAATAATAATGATTATAATGATAATAACAGTAATGATGATGATGAAAATGATGAAAAGGATAAAGATAATAATGAATTTACTATTACCATTTATATTAATGTTATTATTATTATTATTATTATTATTATTATTATTATTATTATTATTATTATTATTATTATTATTATTATTATTATTATTATTATTATTATTATATTATTATTATTATTATTATATTTATTATTATTATTATTATTATTATTATTATTATTATGATTATTATGATTACTATTATTATTATTATTATTATTATTATTATTATTATTATTATTATTATTATTATTATTATTATTATTATTATTATTGCTGTTGTTATGACTACCATTATTAGTTGTATTATTCTTATCATTATTATATTATATTATTATTATTATTATTATTATTATTATTATTATTTTTTGTTATTATTATTATTATTATTGTTATCATTATTATTATCATTATATTATTATTATCAATTATTTATTATATTAATGTTATATTTATTATTATTATTATTATTATTATTATTATTATTGTAATTATAATGATAATAGAAGTAGTATTAGTAACGATAATGATAATAATAATAATAATAATAATAATAATAATAATAATCATGATATGAATTATAATATTGCTGATAGTAATGATACTAGTAATGATGGTTATAATGATGAGGATAATAATGTTGAAAATGATACTACTACAAATATTGATAATAACGATAATAATAATGACAATGATGCTTATTGTGACTGATGATAATCATAATAATAAAAACAATGACAGTTAAAAATAATGAAGACGACTATATCAGATGAAGAGGGAGAAAGATAAAATGAAATATATCATGAAGCAAGTAATAGCAGTGACACTATTACTATTAACTGTAAAACAAATGGTTGTGATAGGTCGTAGTAGTAATAATAGAAGTACTAGTAATAATGGCAGCAATGATGATAGTAATAATAAAAATATCAGTTGTTCTAATAATAAAAGAAACAATAGTAATGCTGTTACTACTACTACTACTAATAATAATAACAGCAAACACAATAATAGTAATAGTAATCTTAATAATAATAGTAATAATGATCCTAATAATAACAATAAAGTAAAAATAATTGTAACAATGCTAATAATAATAGTAATAGTAATGCTACTGCTAATAATAGTATTAATAACAAGGTTTATAATAATAGGGATAATAACAGTCATAACAATGAGGATAAGGATGGTAATAATAATGATAATGGTAACAGAAATGGCAACGATAATAATAGTAATGGTAATGATAATGATATTGATGACAATGATGCTGACGATGATCGTGATAAAGATAACAGTACCAATGCTAATAACAATATCATAACAACAATATGATTAGTAATGATGATATCGATAATGATGATTATTGTGGTAATGAGGATGGCGATAATAATGATAATAATGAAAATAATAATAATAATAATAATAATAATAATAATAATAATAATAATAATAATAATAATAATAATAATAATAATAATAATAATTATAATAATAATAATAGGGCATACAGGGGTATGCCATGACGAAGCATTAGCGAAAAGGCTTTCGGCATGTTTTCTTGTTCTTCCCTTCGTTGTTCCCGTTGCACATCAGAGTATAAAATAGGGTTATCTCAATACCATGAAAGTAAAATGTTCAGCACATTTCTTCCCAAATTAACATCCCTTTCCACTTCAAAGCACTCCGCCATCCGATCCCCTTTCTTACTGAATAATAATAATCATAGCGAAAGGAATGAAGATAATGAGTATGATATAAATTAGAAACCGAATAATATCAATTCTGGCGAAATGAAATGAGTGAATGAAGATGAAAATAACGATATAAATATAGAATAAGACGTGGCAAAACGACAGATGCGTTGAAGCCTAATGATGATAATTATCATGACGAAATGAAGAAGTGAATGAAAATAATGATAATGCTAAAACTATAGAACAAGTAGGGGAATAAACAGCCTCGACTAGAAACCAAATCATGATAATCAACACGAAATGAAATGAGTGAATGAAAATAATAGTCATGACAGAAATATAAAACACGTAGTGGAAAAAAACAGCCTCGAGTAGAAAATTTAAAAAATAATAATCACGGCGAATTGAAATGAGTGTATGAAAATAATGATAATAAAAAAGCTATAAACAAGTCGTGGCAGAAAAACTCGACAGGAGTAGAACCCCGGAGAGCTCTCAGGCATGATGATTTCCAGCCAATTAATGCCAGAAGTTAAAGATAGCAGCCTGGAGTGCCCTCAAAGCCGGCCGCCCTTCTCCCCGAGCAAGTCTGAGCACACACTCCGCCCTTACTGACATTCTCTCTCCTTAGGGCGATGCAGGCAGGGTTGGCTAAGTCCCCTCAAGTCCCCCTCGGCTCCCTCAGGGTTCCCTCAGGGTCCCCTCGCTGTTAGTTCTTTCATGAATAGCTCTCGAAGCCGGATCAAACTTCTGGGAATCTCTCCACCTGTTCTCCAAACCGCGGGCGGAATCGGGAGAAGGAAGGAAAAATCTACGGTGTTTGCTCGCCTCTTTTCGCATCGGGGAGGATGTGGTCTTATTAAAGCAAAAAGGATTTGGGTGTGATTTTTCTGAATAGATTTTTGGATTGGTGATGGATAGAGCCGTAGTGTTGATATTTATACTAATCTGAAAATGTCCAAGAATAACCAATAACTTGATATAAAGGCAGCAAATATTTAAGAAACAAAACATAAATTTGCAATGTAGATATCTATTAATACAACAATTTGCTTACTTTTATTATTCGTTTATTAACTGACTACAATTTTTTTTTTCAGGGGATTTTATCTAACACACGGTATCAGGGGGAAATGCTGTTCAGTGAAATTAAACGAACCATTTGTGCTTTATCCTTGTTTACAATTTCCATATAGATAACCTCTCTATGTGTGACACGTTTTCACTATCAGCGCCCGGTGCAATTAGCATAAACTAATGTGATATCTATCTTTCTGTCCGTCCATGTCCCTCTTAGTCTCTCTCTCTCTTGCGCTCGTTCTCTCTTCCTCTCTCCCTTTCTTTCTTTCTTTGTATATACAGATGATCAAATAGATAGATAAATACATAGGCTGAAAGAAAAGAATTCCAATGAGGGATATAGGAGGAGAGAGAGAGAGAGAGAGAGAGAGAGAGAGAGAGAGAGAGAGAGAGAGAGAGAGAGAGAGAGAGAGAGAGAGAGAGAGAGAGAGAGAGAGAGAGAGAGAGAGAGAGAGAGAGAGAGAGAGAGAGAGAAGAGAGAGAGAGAGAGAGAGAGAGAGAGAGAGAGAGAGAGAGAGAGGAGAGAGAGAGAGAGAGAGAGAGAGAGAGAGAGAGAGAGAGAGAGAGAGAGAGAGAGAGAGAGAGAGAGAGAGAGAGAGAGAGAGAGAGAGAGAGAGAGAGAGAGAGAGAGAGAGAGAGAGAGAGAGAGAGAGAGAGAGAGAGAGAGAGAGAGAGAGAGAGAGAGAGAGAGAGAGAGAGAGAGAGAGAGAGAGAGAGAGAGAAAGAGAGAGAGACTGACTGACTAACTGACTGACTGCCAAACCTACAGACAGACAGACAGAGTGACAAACGGAAAAACAGAAAGAGAGACAGAGATAAATAGAGTATCCCTTTGCCTACAGTCATAAAACGAACTACAAAGTCGGTCGCTCACCATGAAGCTCCATGGCAGAAAATCAATGACTTTCTCGATTCCTCAACTTTTTATTTTTTATTACTTTCTTATTCAAGGTCAGTAGGTCATTAGCAATATCTTTCTTCGCTTATGCTGATACGATGACCTATTCATTAATTTCGCTTCTGTTTACTTTCATTTCTATTGATCTAATTATTTATTTTATTCTATTTACATTTTTTTTTTGTATATGGCAATTTGTACTTTATTATCAATTTCAGGTGAAAGTTTTAGAATTTGTATCTACTATGGTTGCAAGTTATATATTCTAATTTATGTATTATCATCCCTTATCCTCCTCCTCATCATCATCACCAAGACCACTATCATCATCATCATCCATTTCTCTTCATCATCACCACCAGTATCACCGATATCCTCATCTTTCTCCACCTCCTCCTCAACATTATTTTCTATAATATCATCACCATCACTCCACCAACATCAGCCATCACCCCGATCATTATCGCCACCAGCACCACAACCATTATATCATCATCACCACCAGTCACCACTATCACCGCCACCATCTCCACCCTCACCGTCATCATTAGCATCATCACCACATCAACCCCCAGTCATTAACATCATCACCACCATCTCCACCCTCACTGTCATCATTAGCATCATCACCACGCGCCACCATATCCCTCACTGCCATCATTATCATCACACCACATTCACCATCACCGCCACCAACCCGTCATTATCATCACCACCACATCACCAGAATCTCGACCCTCACCGTCATCATTAGCATCATCACCACATCACCACCATCACCGCCACCATCTCCACCCTCACCGTCATCATTATCATCACCACGTCACTAACATCACCGCCATCAACAGCATCACTATCAAATACATTTTCCTCCCATACCTTGCCTCTAAAAAAAATAATAATAATAACACCCCCCCCTTAAAAAAAAAAAAAAAAAAAAGGACTTTCCCAACAGACCTTCACACAATCGAATGCAAACTCTTCGTATCCAATTATCATTATTATCCCAAAGAGTTTGGTAATGACGTAGGATAAGGGCATCAAGCTGAAGATTTCGAGACTAATGAAGCCACTTGACACTAATCCCTCTTATGAGATTGAAAACGAACCAGTAACAATTGGTCTTCGTCTGCCTTTGTTGGTTTTGGAGTGTTGGTTCGATTCCCTTGTTTATCACTGATTTGCGTGTTGATGGCTTGTTTCTGGCTTGTTATTGTTGTTGTTTTTTCTGCCTGTCATTGGTGGTAATTGTTGATGTTAGTATTGCAATCATTATCATTATTATTATTTTCATAATCAATTTCATCACTATCTTCCTCATTTCCATTATCATCATCATCCGCATCATCTCTATTATCATTATTATCATTATCATCATCACATCACATTCATTTTTCCACCATCATCATCTCCCTGATACAGCCATTTGCAATGTTCATCATAAACAACATTATTATCATTACTAACATTACCCATATTACCACGTCATAATTATATCCCCATTACTGCCACAATCATCATCTATTTTCTCACACTTATTGATATACAATTATAGCTTACATCATCGTCGAAATAAACATAACCATCATATGAATCTATAATACAAGCAAGAAGAAAGAGAGAAGAAATGAGGGTAAAGAGGAAAAGAAAGTCAGAAAAGATTAATATATTTCCTATTTATCCCTTTGAGGGGAAAAAATTATAAATAAAATAATAGAAAGAAATTCAATTATATATATATATATATATATATATATATATATATAATATATATAT
>NW_020870222.1:874438-884438 GCF_003789085.1 Penaeus vannamei | reverse complement strand
CTTTGCTGAATTGGATACCAACGGTACTATTGAAAAAAAAAAAAAACTTTGACCCAGTATAAAATCAAACAGAAATAACAGTTTCTCTCAGGAAAATAAGATATCAAATCCGGAGCCAAATCATAAAAGAAAATGACTTCCAACCATCCAAATGCGTCATCCGTTTCTATTGATTCGGGTTTCCGTAAATTTTACAGCAGGGATATTTCTCTTTCACTGACCTATAAATATATCAGATTCCTTATCTTTTCTCATGCAAGGCTGACCCAATATGACCCGTGTTCCTTGACTTGGCTCCGGGGAATTGAAGGTCACGTAGTGTTGGTTCTTATTGCAAGGATCGAGACTGATTGAAATGCAAGATGGAACTGCTGCAGGGAGGAGGGGGGGGGGGTATTTGGGAGGATAAGAAGCGGACTGAGATTTTCTTTCTTGAGCTTTAGTTCTTGTGTGTTTATGTGTTTATTTATTTAGTTGTCGATTTTTTCTTTTACTAATTGATCTTATCTTTTGAAACAGTATTTTTATATCTTTATTTCTATTATTTATGTACTGATGTATATCTATATTTTTTATTTCTTTTTTTTAATTTCTTCTTTTTAAGCTTCGTCAACTTCGAAGGAATTCCTTTTCTTCTTCTGCAAGAAATATCTGGTTTCCCCTTCAACCTGGCCGTGAATTCAACTCTGTTTCTCCATCATGGGTATACTTATATACATTTTTTGCTGTACTCTCTTCGCGCGTATCGTGAGAGAGAATACGTGTGTGTGTGTGTGTGTGTGTGTGTGTGTGTGTGTGTGTGTGTGTGTGTGTGCAGGATTCTTACTGAACAAATTAATAAAAACGTAGGGAAGAACAAGAAAAACATATAGTGACGTCTTTTTTGCTGTATTGCTTCTTTAGAAAAGCAATATAGCGAAAAGACCTTACTTGTGTGTGTTTTTTTTTTTTTTTTTTTTTTTTTTTGCTTTTTTGTTCTTTCCTTTATTCATTTCTAAGTATATATATGTGTGTGTGTGTGTGTGTGTGTGTGTGTGTGTGTGTGTGTGTGTGTGTGTGTGTGTGTGCGCGCGCGTGTGTGTGTGTGTGTGTAAGACAGAGAGCGAGAGAAAGAGAGAGAGAGAGAGACAGAGAGGAGGAGAAGAAGAAGAAGCGAGGGAGAAAGAGAGAACAATGTTACAGACAAACCATATGTACGTAGGTCTTTATGTAAATTTCGCCCCAATGCCCTAACAGGTATTCATAGCGTTACAGGCGATAAGTATCCCCATTTGCATTCCAAATATACAGAAATCGAGGGCATATAAAGCTTTTCAATTACAGCCCTCGTATTTGAAGTGTGATTTATTGTCTGCGATCGAATAGGATAAAATACATTACGGGGCAAAAAATCGTTTCCTACATGGGTGCTTACCAGGCTTATAACAACAACAACAAAAAGTCTTAATAGACCTTTACATTTCCTTTAACTTGCGTGCAGCGTGTCGATTAATGAATTTCATACTGAAAGAAACTCTAACCACACATTTAATTATAATAAATTTCTAAACTTGTAGAGATTGAGTTTTATAGCATGTGAAGTTCAATAAGATCTTAATAGATTTTGTATGGTATTTCAATATTCTGGATATTTTACTGGAAATTATGTTCTCCTTCACCAAGAGTCTGTATCCTGTTTGACTTATAAATGTATTGATCAATAATTCCAAATCAGAATTTAGAATCGTACTAAAAATACCAAAAATATTAATCGTTATGAACATTGGAAAGAATTTTTTTTCTATATTTTAATTTTTTCCACTGTCAAAACAAAAGAATATTGTTTTATTAATGTTGTTATAATTATTGTTACTGTTATCATTACTATTTTATTGTTTATTCCGTTTTTTTTTTTGGGGGGGTCATATGAATATTATTAGCATCATTATAATTATTGTTATTGTTACTATAATCATCATTTATCATTATGATATTATTATTCCATTATTGTTTTCCAGATTGTCATTATTATCATTAACATTATTATTATTATTATGTTGTAGTTGTTGTTGCTGCCGTTATTGTTGTTGTTGTTGTTGTTGTTGTTGCTGTTGTTGTTGTTGTTGTTGTTCTTCTTCTTGTTCTTCTTCTTCTTCTTTCTTCTCTTCTTCTTCTTCTTCTTTTCCTTGTTATTATTTTTCTAGTTAAAAGATTTTCTTGGATGTTTCGTCAAGGATCTTCATTTCACACACCACTGGCCACTAACAATATTAAGCAAATTTATTTAGCAGATTATAAACCAATGCAATTAAAACAGGATGCCTAAATAAGGGGTTCAATTGTTCAACGTCTGAATCTCTCTCTCCCTCTCAACTAACTCCATCTCCCTTTCTCTGTGTCTTTCACGTCCCGACCCGTCCCTCGCCCCGCCTCTCTCTCTCTCATTCACACACACACACAACACACAAATAATATAATATATATATATATATATATATATATATATATATATATATATATATATATATATAATATATATATAATATAATATATATAATATATATATATATATATATATATATATAATAATATACACATATACTTACATAGATACATACATACATACATGCATACATACATACATACATACATACATACATACATACATATATATATATATATATATATATATATATATATATATATATATATATATATATATATATATATATATATATATATATATATATATATATATTATATATAATATTATATATATATATATATATATATATATATATATATTATATATATATATATATATATATATATATAATATATATATATATATAATATATAATAATATATATAAATAATAGTTAATTAATTAGCAATGGATTATTGTTAAGAAATCAAGGCCATATTCACTATTTGGTGTTATAGGAAGCAAACAATAAGCGTATAGTAAGCAAAATTATAATCATGTTTTTGTGATAAACATGTGGTCTATTAATTAGTAAGATCCTATGAAGGATTTTTTTCTGTCATTCAAGAAAAATATGTTAATTAGCCATTAAGTTGTTAAACTAGGCCAAAATATTGTGTTCGCCATTGGTTCCAAGTGGATATGCATAATGCTAAAAGACACATGTATACACAGTATGCTCTTATGTTGTACACACTCACACACACACCAAACTTCCAAGCTGCATTTTCCCCACT
This sequence comes from Penaeus vannamei, assembly GCF_003789085.1. Taxonomy (NCBI): domain Eukaryota; kingdom Metazoa; phylum Arthropoda; class Malacostraca; order Decapoda; family Penaeidae; genus Penaeus; species Penaeus vannamei. Next base: position 881,237 of record NW_020870222.1, on the reverse strand, counting down.
CATCACTTTTTTTTCTCTCTCTCTTTGCCACGAAAAAAAAAACTTCCTTTGCAACCTTCCTTTTTATCCCCTGCTGCAAAGACACGGACATGCCCAACATCCCCCGTGTGCAAGACGTGGTCAGACATCTAATATCCGTCTCAGGAGGAAAAAGCAAAGAACTGCGTCTCCATTTTATCCTCGCATAGCCAAACGCAGCTTACCATCTCGGTATTGGGTTTACAGAGAGAATTTTCCCCGAGGAAGTCAAGTGGTGTCATCTCACGGGATGGGATACTTAGGAGGAAGGTTATCACGTTGTTTGTGATATTGGTCTTGTGGACCTGAGTTTGTCTGGGGATGGATCACTTCTATTGCTTTCCTGTCAGGGTTGTAGTTCTTTGCATCACCCTTTTCGTTTTGTCAGTTTATCTTTTTGTTGTTATTAGTCTCGTCGTTGTCATCATTATCATCATCATCATCATCATCATCATCATCATCATATTATCAATATTTCATTATTATATTTTCATCATTATATCATGATATTTTCTTTTATTAATATTTTCATCATTATCATAATCAATATGTTATCATTATTGATATTTCTTTTACTTCTGTTATTTATTATGCTCATTATATTGTCATCATTATTATTGCTAATATTATCAAATTTTCATTATTATTTTATTAGTATTTTTCACCATTATCATTCCCTCCGCCAAGGTTATATTTTGGTCGTGTTGGTTAATCGATTTGTTCGTTTATTTGTTAGTTACCAGGATAACTGAAAGAGTTATGCCTAGGTGTGCCTTGGCCTAACTTAGATGCCATGACATTTTGGTGGTGATTCGGATCCAGGAATATTTTATATGATTGCATCAGTTACCCCCTTTTCTTTGCAATGGGAATAACTATTATTTTCATCATCGTTTCCTCTATTACGTTCGCCAAGGAAGTTATGTTTACGGGCATCACCAATGTACTTGAGAAAAAAGGGGATTTTAATGTAAAGCTGTTATGTATTTAGTCATTGTTATTATAGCTGATCCTGATGACCATTCACCTGGAATCTACATTTCTGATTATCTGGCATCAGTTTGGTTGCTATTATTGATGTCTTAAGTGAATCCTTCCCCTGTACTCCTTGCCGACATTGTTTGTAACAGTCGCCTTGGCAACTTCTTGAATAGAAAGAATTGTTTTGATTTATCGTCACTAGAGACCATGCTCACTTTATGCACAGAAAGCCCGTACACAAAAGTAGAGAGGGAAGAAAGAGTGATAAAAGAGACGCAGAGAGAGGGAGAGAAAGAGAGGGAGGGAGAAAGAGGGAGAGAGGGAGAGAGGGAGAGAGGGAGAGGGGAGAGAGGGAGAGGGAGAGAGAGAGGGAGAGAGAGAGAGGAGAGAGAGAGAGAGAGAGAGAGGGAGAGAGAGAGAGAGAGAGGAGAGAGAGAGAGAGAGAGAGAGAGAGAGAGAGAGAGAGAGAGAGAGAGAGAGAGAGAGAGAGAGAGAGAGAGAGAGAGAGAGGGGGGGGGGGTGGACACAGATAGGGAGATAGATATAAGAGGAGGTAGAGATAGAGATAGATAGATAGAGACAGAGAGAAAAAAGAAAGAGAGAGATAGAAAAAATGAAGGCTTTTGTAAACAACCCATTTTGACATAGTATTTGTATACCATATTGCACATACCAGAATTTATAGGTTAAACATGGCATGAATAAAATGCCTGGATAGCAAACAGACGTCCATCACCACAGAACGCACAACACCACGGTGACGCACACACCATATACAAATTGAAGAGGAAATAATGTTAAAGTATTTGATAAGCAGAAATGAAACGTGATGTAAACAGCTTACAACGCGGCGGAGACGTTTGATGACCAAGAGAAGGTTTGTATGTGTGCGTGTGTGTGTATGTGTGTGTGTTTCTGTATGTGTGAGAGAGAGAGAGAGAGAGAGAGAGAGAGAGAGAGAGAGAGAGAGAGAGAGAGAGAGAGAGAGAGAGAGAACATATTACACTTCTACATTTCTTTATCTTCATCACTTGATATACTTCTAAGATACAAGATAAAACCAAACTAATTAGATTTAAGGTATAGACAATAACCTGTTCGTAATAATCTCGCGAATTATAAAAATATTGTCTAAATTTGTGTCTCTCGCTATAGAGGGATGGTCCTTTCACACATTTCGCCCGAAGCAATTGTATGCAACTGCAAATTTTGGCAACAACAAAATCTATTGGAAGTTTTATTATTTTTCGTTTTCCGGCTTGTTTGCTACTATGTCCCTCCGTATGTCATATCCGTTTAATTTTGTCTGGCTTTCTCACTGTCTCCCCCTTTTTTTTTCGTCTCTTTTATTGTACTTACTTGACTTGGCCTTTCTCACTCTCTTCGCATTTCCCATATCATCTCCACCTCCCCGCTATAATGATAATAATACGGGGTGGAGGAAGAGGAGGATAAAGTAGAGTAGGAATAAGAAGAGGAGTAAGTGGAGTAGTAGGTGGAGTAAGTAGAGTAGGAGGAATAAGAAGAGAAATAAGTGAAGTAAGAGGAGGAGGAGTAAGTGGAGTAAGAGGCAGAAGGAGTGGAGGAATTGGCGTTGGTGCAGCAGCATTGGTATAGTTACTATTTGGTGTAATAAAAGTAATAATCATAAATTGGCAGGAATATCAGTAACAGAACCAGCGATGAGTCTACAAATCATATAATGATTAAAGATAATAAATCAACTATTAAAATATGTAAATCAAAACTAATGCCACAAAGGCTTTTACAGACACCTGAGTCTTTAGTTTCTTTTCTTTTCTTTTCTTTTATTCAAGGGCAGTGAAAACAGCCTTGGTTTCTATAGCAATCTAACTCCTCTCAGTTTAAGTTTACCATTGAAAAGTGACTGCATTAGGATGAAGGAAAGGTTATATTTACATAGTTCCCGGCTTTGAGTGTTGGAAAAGTTTTTTTCTTTCATGTCTAGTGAGCAAACGATGATATATAAACTGAGCGCTGACAATATAACCGTTTGTAAGATTAATATCTTTGAGAAAAACGTTTTGTAAAGATCCGGTTGCAGGAGAAAGATATACTGGAATTGTTTAGTTCCTCTTCAAAGTTTTATGAAAGAAAATTGTTATATTTACTATTATCTTTATTATTAGGAGTAGTACCATTTATAATTATATATTCATCATCATCATCATCATCATCATCATCATCATCATCATATCATCATCATCATCATCATCATCATTATTATTATTATCGTTATCGTTATCGTTATCGTTGTCGTTATCATCATCATCACGATTATCGTCATTATCATTATCATCATTTTCACTATTATTAATATTAATATCATCACTAGTAATAACACTATCACTATCAATATTATTATTTCATTGGGGCAAGAAAGGAGGACTAGCGACATGAGAAGAAGAGAGCGAAAAAAAGCAGAATGAGAGATAAAAAGACACAAAAATACTGAAAGTAAAAGAAGCAAAACGCTAAAAAAGGGGGGAATACACACAAAGAGAATGAATGAGACTGACTAAAATATGCAAAAGACATTTGCGAAAGTTGCAGTTGTATTTGATATCCCTGTTTGGGGTGAATAAAGAGCAGGATTGGTTTCCCATAAGACAGAGGCGTTTTACTGCTCCAAACATTATTACAATTTCACTTATTGCATTTACCTCTTTAATCATAATTCTTTCCCCCCAAAAAACTTAAATGGTACATAATTTCTTCCAATTGAAGTATGAACTCTTTGAACTTCTTAAAATTGTAGCGGAACGTAATATTAAACAGTAATAGTGTCGTTTGTCACTACAATTAGACTCATTGCAATATTTTCTTTATAAATTGTTAATAACAGTCGCAAATATGATGTTTATACCAACGGAGATATGTATTCTTAAAGTTGTCTCGTATAAACGTATTATTATATATAATCAATCCAACACCGTTAATATTTAACATTACAGTAGCTAAATTATCAAAAGCAATAAATATCAACGTTTATTTCATATCCTTCCTTAATATTACGGTTATTAAATCATAAATGATAAAACTTGTACTGTCTATATTGAATATTTACTGCGGAAGTAAAAATTATAATATGATCATGTTGACGATGCAAATATCGTGGTTAATGATTGTGATGATTGTTATAATAATGGTGAAAGTGATGAGGGTATTGATAATGGTAATGGCAATACAGATGAAGATGAAAATGATGGTGATGGTAAATATAATGATGATAATGATAATGATGTGAATAAGAATGAAGGTAATAGCGGTAACGAGGATAATAATGATTTTGATAGTGATGATGAAGATAATGGGAATGATGGTGATGATGATAATGATACTGAGGGTAATGACGAAGATGATGGTGATGATAAGGATTTCAACCAAGCTATGCATCTTGACAAGTAAGATCACTTCGTTTTAGAACAGAGAAAGAGTGGGGAAGAAACGGACAGACGGACAGACGAGAGAGAGAGAAGAGAAAGGAAGAGAGAGAAGAGAGTGTGAGAAAGAGAAACAGATAGACAAGCAAGAGAGAGAGAGAGAAACGGATAGACAGGCAAAAGAGAGAAGAGAGAGAGAGAAACGGACAGACAGGCAAAAGAGAGAAGAGAGTGTGTGTGAGAGAGAGAAACGGGCAGACAGGCAAGAGAGAGAGAATGAGAGAGAGAAATATACAGACCGACAAGAGAAAGAGAGGGAAAAAAGGTGAGAGAGAAAAGAATTTCTTTTCTCTTTCCTTCTTTGGCGGATATTAGATGTCTGACCACGTCTTGCACGGAGGGAAGGCGGGCATATCCGTGTCTTTGTTGCAAGGGATAAAAAGGAAGGCTCCAATGTTGTTGTTTTTATTTCAATTTTTTCCTTTTTTTCTTATTTTTCGTTTTGTTTTCCTTTCTTCTTTTTTGTTGTTTTTCTTTTCCTTTTCTTCCTAGTCTTCCGTTAAAGAGCTAAATGCAGATAATTCATGTTTGACGAAGGGAAAGAAATTAGGATGTTTTTATATGTATTTTTAACCTGTGTGTATGCTTATCATGTATATGTTTTGCGTATTTGTATGTTTTCCAGATATGTATGCTTGACATGCATGTTTTTTATTATTATTTATTATTTTTAGCTGGTTCAGTGTATGATTTTAAAATCATTAAACAGATATTATGCATCAACACCTGAAGAGCAATGCACTGTAATAAATGCATTGGAACCATGATACAGATCTGAGATTTAACTTATTTCAAAGGTTAACCATTAAATATCAATTGCTGTGTGACCTAATTTGGCTAACTTTTCGAATGACTGCAAACATTTTTGATCAAAAGGCAAACATGCATGTTAATCAAAGGACATTATTTTTGTGTCAAGTACCAATCTGATTAAATGATAGTTAACAAGGTCATTGTAAGGATATGAAGACAAAACTATCACTATTGATTTTAAAAATCATTGATATAATTTTAAAAAGTCACGTTAATATACCTTTCTGTCGGAGTTTAATAATTATTCCGGCAATTAACTCTTGTGCTCTCTTATTTTTCAGCTCAGAATTGTATAGAAATTGGACTAAACGAATTTTTGAAGCTATTGGTGTGTATTGAGATACCTGATATTACAAGAAAAGGTATCTGTTGATAATAATACATCTATTTCAGTACAAAGACGTCTTTTTGTGCAAATACGTATAGTACCTGGGCAGAAGGTACAATAATTCTATGGAGGGAGTTACATGAACAGTAATAATGTACTGTCGTTTTCCATAATTTATTCTATATTCATTCTTTACTTATCAATATACATAATGGAAAGAAAGGAAAGGGGGAGGTATCCCTCTACTAATTTTTTATGTCAGTGAAAACATCTAGTACGTATATGAATTCCCTTCACCAACCTTGTGCACAGCCATGTACTTCCTTTAAATTGTACAAAGAAATATATATAAATAGCTTTCTTTAGATATATTTTTCTTGCGAATCTTTTATAGATATGTAAGAGTTTGCTAATATGTAACTTTTTTTTTATCTTGCAAAAGTGCCAAGTATATAAACGAAAACACACTTTTGAAGGAATGGTTAGTAATAAATGAAGGTATATACTGAGCTAAAAATACATTATTCGTAGTTCATGAAAATAAATAAATAAATAAGAGAAAAGATTAGCCCTCCACTTTTAATTTTTCAACCGCTTAATAGATGGCGTTGTAAGCACTGTAATCTGGTGGTGTTTGGCATCAGTTTCTACTACATATTTTTGTTATACACCTTACGACGCTTTCTTGTCTTTCTTAGATAGTCTTTTGTTTTGGTATACAGCGACTATGAGTAATGGAAGTTTAGAAATCACTTTTTGTTAAATGCCCGATGCTGGGAAGGATGAACAAATTATATAACAGAGGTAAAAACTAACCATATCAAAAATATTAATAAAGATTATGATAATGATAATCGTAACGATAATCATCATCATCATCATCATCATCATCATTATCATTATCATCATCATCATCATCACTTATCATCATCATTGTTCTCATTATCATTATACTTTTCATTATCATTACAGTTATTATTATCATATCATGTTAAGCAAAATAAAAATAATAATATGAATGCGAATACAAGTTCATCCTAAATTCCTTTTCCCATATCCATTATTTTTACCAGAGCGTCCTCGTTTTATCTCAAAACTCACTCTGCGTTCTCTATGCTCTGGCTTATTTTTCTCAGTCGAACGGGATATCTGAAAATCAACTGCATTTTTGTATATACATTTTCAGGAATATGTA
>NW_020870222.1:861938-864438 GCF_003789085.1 Penaeus vannamei | reverse complement strand
GGAGACGCTCATGCTCCGTTGTCATAAATGCTATAGGTATGTCGAATCCACATAATGTTTTAAAATAAGGACGATTATGGTACTGATTAAGACACTGACGATTATGATCATTAGTAAGCCAAATGATGTGCATGATGAAAAAAATAATATATTGGAAAATGGTGATGATGAATCTAGCAATAGCAACAGCGATAGAAGCATATAATAATAATAGGTAGAGAGCAAAAGAGAAACAATCATACCAACAAAGACAGTGATAATGATATAAACATAACATTATAACCATGCCACACTTACAGGCAAAGAAAGTGAGAACCACCTCGACCTCGGCAAAGAGCGTCATGCACAACAACTTCGCATGACGGTTAGTTTCACTTCCAGAATATCTTCCAACTAACACCATAATGACGACGCAACTTCCCCTATTCACACCCATTTCTCTCGGTTTCCTTTGTGTTGTCGTCAGCGAGTTTAGTCCATTCACGTCGCTATCATCTTGCCAGATTTCACACAAGTTGAGTGCGGAGAGAACTATGCTGTCAAGATACAGTGTTAAGTTGTGTTTATCCTTCTAACAAGATGTAACTTGGTAGTGGTTAGCACGAGTTTTCTACGCGATAGAGACCTGTACAAGCAAGCACACAAAAAACACAGTTGTCGGAAAATGCTTAGGTAAACGAAAGCAAGCACAATCATACAGGCTTTTCCGCTGGACTTGCGAATCTTTATTTGTAATAGTGAGGAAAGCTATCAGATGTTCAGATATTGTACGCTGAAAGAAATGTTTGAGCATATCCATGTATCTATCTAGAGAATAGTCTTTTTACTTATTTTTGTTATCATTATCAGTATCATTATTCATTATATCATTATCATCTTGTTATTATACTTATTAGTAACGTTATTATTGTTAATTTTACCATTATCATTATGATTAGTATTACAGTAATTGTTAATTCTTATTATTTTCATAATTCCTCTCTTTGGCTTTTTCTGAAGCAAATAAATGACCAACTTCGTAAAGGTAGAATCCATAGCACTTTTTAACGGGATGCCAGAATTCGTGATTTAATCATAATAGAAAATAATAATGATACAAATAATAATAATAATAATGAGGATAATAAGGATGATAATATTAACAATAATGGTGATGATAATGATGATAATAATGATTATTGTAATAATAATAGATGCTTAATTCCACATGCAGGTACAAACAGAAAAAAACAAACATGTATGTACACTTTCATTTATATACACGTAGACACATATCACACACTTCATATAAGGAAAGTGAAGGATTAACAATTATAAAATAACATAGGAAACTTCACCCAATACATAAATCTATTTTATATGCGTAAGCAAAAACGAAATAATGCAAATGACAAGAAATTCGAATAAAACTGAACAACAGCTAAACAAATAAAATGGTGAACATATAGATAAGAAAAGCAAATCAAACAAAACAACGAAAACAACACTCAAGACTCAACCCTTTCCTTTCCCTTTACAGAACATGCACTCGCCCAGCTTCTCTCACTCTCACCCAACTGAAAAAAAAAAAAACTTTCTTATTCTCTCGCAAAGACAGGATATCTTCATCTCCTCCTTGACGGACGTGCACTGACACCTAATTCCTGTCTTAGCTTTTCTCCTCAAGGACTGAAAGTTACAGTGTTCTCTTCCTTCCTACAGCCAAGAATCGTTTCCAAAGACTGAATGTGATGTATTTCCTTTCTTGGGTCGTTGGATGTGCATTTTTCCTGAATTGAAGTCATAGAAGAATTTCTGGTAATTTCTTTATTTTCACGTTTATTATCTATTTTTTTTCAAATCAGTGGAATGGTGTCATTGTCGTTTAAATATAACATGATAGCAAATGATACATTTATTATCATAGTTATTATTACTGCTACCAATGATAAAAAATATATAACAGTGAAATTTAACAAATGATATCAACAGCAGTAACAATAATCATTATTATGATGTTAATAATTATCTCAGTCATGACGATATATATATGAATATATATGTATATAAATATATATATATATATAATATATATATATATATATATAATATGTGTGTGTGTGTGTGTGTGTGTGTGTGTGTGTGTGTGTGTGTGTGGTGTGTGTGTGTGTGTGTGTGTGTGTGTGTGTGTGTGTGTGGTGTGTGCGGCACACACACATTGGAAACATTGTTGGTGGTAAAATCAAAATAATGTTTCCTCATATTCCTCAAGAGACACAAATACCGCAAATTGGTGCGCCATAACAAAAGACAAATAATTCCATTAAGTACAGGTAAGATTACTAGGAAGTTAATTTTGCATAAGCATACTTCAATATGTATAAGAAAAATACGGAAAGGAAAAATCAAGTCAAAATTTTAATACCAGCACGTACATACATACATACATATATACTTATATATATATATATATATATATATATATATATATATATATATATATATATATATATATATACGT
>NW_020870222.1:849438-854438 GCF_003789085.1 Penaeus vannamei | reverse complement strand
ATATTATACTATATACTATTATAGTATATATATAGTAATATACTACTATACTATATTATATATATATATATATATATGTATATTATATATGTATATATGCTATATATTATATATTATATTATATACTATGATCTTATATACTATATTATATATAGTATATATTATATAGTATATCATCATATATAATAATATGATATTATATATATATTATAGTGTGTGTGTGTGTCTGTGTTGGCTGGTTGTAGTGTGTGACTCTATGTTATCTGATAAATTGTGTGTGTAATACGACATATTACATATAATTTGTTTTTAACAAGGAGAATACATACTGTATATATACATATATATATACTATACATATATATTTACTATAATATCACTATTATAATTATATATCTATACTATAAACTATTATAATAACTATAACATATATATGTATAATATATATATACATACTTATATATAATATACATACATTATATATATATATAATATATATATATATATATATTATACTATATACATATATATATAATACTATATATATACTAATACACATATACCTTATACATATATATATAGATATTATACGCTTATATCACTATATTATATATATAGTGTATATATATATATATATATACTATGTATATTATATATACATATAATATCATATGTATATATATATATACTACATATATATATATATATACACTATACATATATACATATATGCATATCTCTATCTCTATCTATCAATCTATTCTATCTGTCTATCTATCTATAATCTATATCTATATCTTATATATATACATATATATCTATTATATATATATATATATATATATATATATATATATATATATATATATATATATATATATAATATACATATATACATATTGTGAAATGTGTAGTGTGTGTGTTGTTTCTTCGACAACTACAATGAATATTCCTCTGTGGCTTTTAGTTATCAGAATTAACAATACTTCGACTTGAAAAGAGAAGGAAATATTAAAGAACTTTTATCCCCAGGGATACTGCGGTCGTTAAGAGGTTTACTGTATCGAATAAAATTTTCTGTAAGCTTATGTACTTATGTTCAGTGTGGCTTCCTTGTCCACTGAAGTTTAAATGGGAACTCCATACGCTGGGAGTTGGTTCTAGGAATTGCAGTTCTTTTAATATTTTTTCCCTAATATACTTCTACAAATACATTTTTTTCTGCATATACCTAAATTCTTTGCATTATAATGAACCTTAGAATATACTAGACACGAAAATTCCGTCATTCCCGTTTCCTCTTTATACAGATATGCATTCACTTGCTAAATAACCGCCCACAGCCACATTAACACACACACAACACCACGCACACAGTAAATACTATATTTATATATATATATATATATATATATATATATATATATATAATATATATATATATATATAATATACGATACTATATATAGTAATATATGTGTGTGGATGTGTGTGTGTGTGTGTGTGTAGTATGTATATATATACATATAATACTATACATATATCATACATAATATACTATATATACGTATATATATTATCTTATAGTATAATATACATATTTATATCCTATACTATATAATATATATTTTATACTATATATCTATTATATATATATTTAATATAATCCTATACTCCTATATCTATATATATATATATCATATATATATATATATATATATATATATATATATATATATATATATAATGCTTATATTATGTGTGTGTGTGTGTGTGTGTGTGTGTGTGTGTATGTGCTGTGTGTGTGTGTATGTGTGTGTGTGTGTGTGTGTGTGTGTGTGTGTGTGCGTGTGCGTGTTATGTGTGTATGTACGTGTATGTGTGTAAGTTTTCTTTATGTTAAAATGCTCTCATAGATAAATGATCTGAAAAAAACAATAATATTAAGAAATAACATATCAACAAATTGTAGCTGAATACCTCTGCCTATATGCTTAAACAGTCATGTCCCTCCTTACTTAGCCATATACATATACTCTCCACACTCCCCAGACACACTTATAATATCCATCTACTCTTGATCAGATCAATCCCGCTTTAATCAAGAGCGAAATAACTCCCCTACTCCCACGACTTTTTCTCAAGCTCAAGTCCCCGCCTGTATGTTGACCACCAGTAGCCCGAGCTCCGTCGCGTGGTCAGAAGGCATTTCTCACAGGAACTACAACACGGGACTGGAGTGCCTGGCTGGAAACGTCGGGTCGCGTCTAGATGTCAAACGCGTTGAGTGGAAGGAGGAAGAGAGGAAAGAAATGTCAGGAAGAGAGAGAGAGAGGGAGGAGAGGGAAGCGGAGGGGAGACTGGATCCTGATCTGGATGGGGAAGCTCTCTCTTTCTCTCTCTCTCACTCTGTCTCTCTCTCTCTCTCTCTCTCTCTCTCTCTCTCTCTCTCTCTCTCTCTCTCTCTCTCTCTCCTCTCTCTCTCTCTCTCTCTCTCTCTCTCTCTCTCTGTCTCACTCTCTCTGTTTCTCCTCTCTCTCTCTCTCTCTCTCTCTCTCTCTCTCTCTCTCTCTCTCTCTCTCTCTCTCTCTCTCTCTCTCTCTCTCTCTCTCTCTCTCTCTTCTCTCTCTCTCTCTCTCTCTCTGTGTGTGTGTGTGTCCTGTCTTTGTCCCTTTCTTCTCTCTCTCTCTCTCCCTCTCTCTCTCTCTCTCTCTCTCTCTCTCTCTCTCTCTCTCTCTCTCTCTCTCTCTCTCTCTCTCTCTCTCTCTCTCTCTCTCTCTCTCTCTCTCTCTCTCTCTCTCCCCTCCCTCCCTCCCTCTTATTCTCCAAAGACCTCTTTGCAGAGTAAAATCTAAAAGGAAAACCTAAATGGACGCAATTCCGTTCAAACCCAAGAAGAGGTTTTTGCGTCTCCGGATTGTAACAAGTAAAGCCTCTCTCTGTATGTGTGTGCGTATGTTTGCGTGTGTGTGTGTGCGTGTTGAAGTGTGTGGTGTGTGCGTGTTTGAGTGTGTGTGTGTCCGTGTCCGTGTGTGTATGCCTGTGCGTGTACATGTGTGTGTCCGTGTCCGTGTGTGTGTGCGTGTGCGCACGTGTGTGTGTGTGTTGTATGTACGTGTATATTTGTAAGTTTTCTTTATGTTAAAATGCTTAAAACACACAATATCGAAAGCCATTCCTCTGCTTCTAATGACTCTCCACGATGTAATTATCGCTGTAGACATTGTGTGGGTGAAAATCTTAGAATTACTCTTGATTCTTAAGAAAAAAATAATAATATTGGTGTCGGGTAGGATTTTTATTTTTTGAAAACTATCATATCGTATTAAAATGTCTCATATAAGTCGTATGTATTTTTTGTCTTTCTACTTTAACGATGACTTATGCTTATACCTCAGTCTCTTCTTTATCTGTTACATGCTTAGGCAACAGTATACAATGTCTATCCTTGTATATTTCTACTTCCTTTTCATCACCCTTTGATCTTTCTTCCATATATCATCATACAGATTTATCGACCAATTTCATGTGTTTGCAAATTTCTATATATATTTAACATTCAAATTGGTATCATATTTTTATATTTGGTGTTACCGTTCCTTCTAAGACGTGCATACAAGTACACCAAACACATGCATTCACACACACCACACACACACACACACACACACACACACACACACACACCACTTCATAAATCTCCATATTCATTTTCATAATGATATGTACATATTCTTTCTATCTCCTTTTGAGTAACTTCTACTTCCCTCTCCTCTGTGTCCCTTTTTATCACACGTTAGCAAAGTTTCTCCGAGTAGCTCCCGTCCCGTCCCCACGCATTGGTTTCTTGAACAACCAAGACCGAACAGGCATCTCCTCCTTCAGTATTTTCTTCTTCACCCCCCCATCCAATTCTTCTCTTCTCCTCTCTTCTTCTCTCTCTCTCTCCTCTCTCTCTCTCTCTCTCTCTCTCTCTCTCTCTCTCTCTCTCTCTCTCTCTCTCTCTTTCTCTTTCTCCTTCTCTTTCTCCATCTCTTTCTCCTCTTCTCTCTCTCTCTCTCTCCTCTCTTCCCTCTCTCTCTCTTCTCTCTCCTCTCTCTCCTCTCCTCTCTCTCTCTCTCTCTCTTTCTCCTTCTCCTTCTCCTTCCCTTTCTCTCTCTCTCTCTCTCTGCACTGTAACGACGGTCATGAGTGGTGAGCATGCACAGCAGACGTCGTAACAGAAGGCAATATTATGTAGATAGGGAGAGGGATTAAGGCATGAACGGAACACAAAGGGTATAAAAACCCTTTGAGGCAACTGTACTATCATAATCTAGAGTATTTTGCATCGCAGAAATCGTCCTATCTTTGTTATTAGTGCTTTCAATATTGTTAGAATCTTGTTATTGTTAATTACTTTGTTATCCTCGTAATTAATAAAAAAAAATACCTGGTTTATTTTTCCTAACGATTTTGTTTAAACTTTCATAAGCATGTTTATTGGCATTAGTATTACTGTTATATATTAATTATTAGTATCAGGTCTTCCATTTGATTTCCCTCTCTCTATATTTCTTCCTTTCATACTCTCGCGTTTTTGCATCGTACGTTAACAATAATGTTATTACTGTTTCTTTCATTCCTCCCCTTCTTCTTCTTTTGCTCTTACTAATTTTGACATACTCTTATTCCCACCCTCACTCCCTTTCTTCATTTTCCCTCTTCACATTTATCAGAGGTTGCCTTTTTAACCCTTCATTGATATCCGCTCCACATACTTTCCCTGGCAGACCCTCTTTCGAGTCTGCACCCCTCCCTTTCCCTCTGAAAAAGTCTCCCTTTGTAATTCAATTCAGCGAGGCTTTTTTATGGTAATTATCTTCGCTTTTCGTTGTTGTCATATATTTCATCTTTTTTCCCTTCTATCCATCGATTTTGGGTTTCTTTCTTCCTGTATTTCTTGGTTACATGGTTATTTATTGATTAATGGTATATATTTTTTTCCTAACCGACCTTTT
>NW_020870222.1:839438-841938 GCF_003789085.1 Penaeus vannamei | reverse complement strand
ATTTCGGAGACGTGTATAGCATCGTTTTGCGAGTCCAAAGACCACAAAAGATCTCGCTGCCGCCAGGTGTAAAAGGTGGTTACCTTCTTCACTGACTGGTGGGGCAGAGTAAAATACTTGAAACGGCTTAACTCTTTAATGCTTAGAGTTAAACACGCGAGGAAAAATAGAACGTGATGAGAGACTGGTCAGCGCTAAGCGGAACCTGTAGCGAACCTTGGCGAGGAAAGCCGCGTAGTGGGTAGTGGGAAGGTCCGACTGTCAGAGGTCAGACTGTCTGCGTGAGTGACCCAGCGTCTCTTGGTGGAGCGTGCCTCGACACCGGAAGTGTGAGGTAAAGGCAGCTGCGGCATGAGGCGTATATTCAGAATCACCCATGAGGGGTGACCACGCGAAAGCGGACATGGCGCCCATGGTTATGGTATACCATAGTGTGTGTATGTGTGTGTTAATGCATACGTGTGTACGCGCAAATGCGCCAAATATTAAGACAATCTTATCTCGCCAGAAAACGACTTTTTAATTCGCGGTATACCTAGGGAGTCCTGAACTATTACGATAACCAAGTTGGTCAATAATCCGAAGTCGACCGTATCCTAAATTCAATATTGAATCATGGTCCTCCTTATAAGTGCAACGGCCACACCAGTCTGTCTTAATTTAATTAGTCCACAGCTCTAATTCCCTCATTTCCTCACCAGACACTCCCTTTTGTTTACCAAGGAACCCGCTGGAATAACCATGAGAGAAACACGGTCACTAAAACCCGCTTTACCCTCTGGCAAAGGATGACGTCAGCTACGACTTACTTCAGCTATATCACTCTTCACTGCAGAGTTATAAGCCATTATTTCAGCAGCCAAGATGACTGAGGACCCTGAGAGACTGGTCCAACGATAATAAGTCTGTGCCTGAGTGTCTGTGCATGCCGCTTTGCATGGAAACGAATGGGCTGACCAGCAGGGCCCGCCAGCTGCTGCTTCTCACCCAGGCTGCAGGAAGGCTGTCGTGTGATGTCTGGATCAGAATTATTAACATGGAATCATTATCTATCTATCTATCTGTATGTATCTATCTACCTATCTATATATGTATCAATATATGCACGTATGTAAGTACACACGCGCGCGCACACATATTTATAATTCTATGCCATATTTTCTATCCCACCAGTTCATATGCATTTTTAAGGAAACCGATATTTACCTGTAATATTCTTTCTCTGAACATACAAACGCATATTTCATTTACCTTTGTTGGGATTTACTCAACTTTTAAAATGGTTCTATTCTTCATCAACTTTTAAGTGTATTATTGCTTTATCATGTCTTTCATATGTCTACCCTATTGGATTAGTAATAATGATGAATTCTTTTTCCACTCTCATCCTCAATGGAAGAAGGGAATTATAGTAACCGAAATATAAGTATAGAAAAGAGGAAAAAAAGGGATACGGACAGGACAATAAACTAACAGAATCAAAATTTTTATTCTGTCCTGGAAAGAAAACTACAGGTCTCACCCCCCCTCTTCCACTTCCTCACTGCTTCGTTCTCATGAACAGCAAGAAAAAGTAATCACAACAACAATAATAATAGTGATGATAATAATAACAATAATAACAAGAATGGAAATAAAGAAGATAAGAATAGCAATAATGATAAGAACAACCGTGATGATAACATAATAATTATAATGATGTAGTATTGATGACAATAACAAAACCGTGATGATGATGGTGATGATATCAATAATAATTATAATGATAGTAATATTGATGACAATAACAATAGCAGTGATAACAACAAAAATAACAAGGACCATAATAATAATGACTTTAATAATAACAACAAGAACAAATAACAGCAGCAATAATAATAGTAATCATTAAATGATAATAACAATGAATGCCTCAGAAACTCAACCCGACTTCCCAGCCCTTCCAACACCTCTCCGCATTTGCCAACGAAGGTCTGCAAATCTGCATCTTTAAGAAAACATACGACAACAAAATTAATTGCACGTTTTTGTTGGTTCGTAAAATCTGGCAGATGCGGCTGCCTCGAGTTTGGGTTCCTGCGTTTCCAGTTTAAGGAGTTGTTTAAGTTCATTGGATTTACATTGCTTCTGTCTTCATTATTATTAATTATTGTGTTGTGCTGTTGCGTTATTATTTTCTTTATTATTGTTATTATTACTATTATTACGATTATCATTTTTGTTCTTTTTTGTTTTTTGTTTTTTGCTGTCATTACCAATATTAGAATGATGCTCATCATTCATGCATGGAAACGAAACGAGCAAAACAAACGAAAAGTAAAAAAAAGAAAATTCCTATGATTTTTCCAGCATTACCCTCCCGCGTATACGTCACCATATCCTACACAGAAACCCGAATAAACCAGAGAACAGCAACTCTTTACCATTACCAGCACCACCATCACATCATCCCATCATCATCCCGGAGTCATCACCAGCCAGAGGAAGCGAGGGCAGACCA
>NW_020870222.1:813461-818190 GCF_003789085.1 Penaeus vannamei | reverse complement strand
AGGGAAAAAGATGAAAGATATCAAAAGAACTATAGAGAGAGGATACGACGTAAACTGTGAATGTGAAACAACGAGAGAAAGAGAAGAGAGAAAGAGAGAGACCATGATGACTGTAAACTTGAAGTGTTGACTCGACAGGTTAACACACTAATGAGGAAGGAGATACTTGCAAGCTGCATGAAATCCGACAGGTGAACCAGATCAAGCGTTAATGATGTCAAGAAAATAAACTAAAATTCAATTTTCTTTCTTCTTTAAAAACAATCCATTTTCATTTCATAATAATATCGTCTCTCATATTTCTATTTTTTAGCAATTTAAACAGGAAAAAGTGAGGCAGTGAATATTATTATATTTTTATATTCCGTTAATAGAAACGTAAATAAGATAAATCCAGGAAAGGCTGGCACAGAATGAATAAATGATAACCTTGTATCGAAAAGTGGTAAAGAAAAAGTGAAAAAAAAAATTATAATCTTTATCCCGGGATAAGAGACGAAAAGTGAACGTTTCATTTGTGTGTGTATATATATATATATATTATATATATATTATATAATATATATATATATATATATATATATATATATATATATATGTATATATGTATATATACATAAAATACATACACACACATACACACCCATCACACCACACACACACACACACACACACACACAACACACACACACACACACACACACACATCATACATACATAATATATATAATATATATATATATATATTATATATATATACTATATATATATATATATATATATATATAATATATATATATATTATATATATATATATATTATATATATATATATATATATATATATATATATACATATATATATATATATATATATATATAGTATATATATATATATATATATATATATATATATATATATATATATATATATATATATATATATATATATATATATATATATATATATATATATATTATATACCCACACACACCACACACACACACACATACACACATATATATATATATATATATATATATATATATATATATATATATATATATATATATATATAGAGAGAGAGAGAGAGAGAGAGAG
Organism: Penaeus vannamei; assembly: GCF_003789085.1. NCBI lineage: Eukaryota > Metazoa > Arthropoda > Malacostraca > Decapoda > Penaeidae > Penaeus > Penaeus vannamei. The sequence continues at coordinate 817,089 of NW_020870222.1, read as the reverse complement.
AGAGAGAGAGAGAGAGAGAGAAGTTCTTTGCTTTAGATTGAAGAGAAACACATGGGAGAAAAGGGAAATTTGAATTATTTGGAGATGATATGAACTGGAAGAAAATAACAGATTAAAAGATAATGAAATACGATGGATGTGAACTAGAAGGAAGGGAGAAAACACAGTTTAATGCAAATGAAGAGAAAGAGAGAATATAATGAAGTATGAGGGAGATGAACTGAATGAAGAGAAGAGTGCATAGTTCAAAGCAATTGAAGAGAAATAAAGAAACTTTTTGATACTTAAACGGAAAAGTTCTCACTACTGACACATGCTTACCAAAATAGAGAAAGGCACAGAAGCAGAAAAAAACACATATATATACACAGAAAAAGGAAAGAATGAATAGGGAGAGAGAGGAGGAGGGAGAAAGAAGTAGAGAGAGAAGAAAGAGAGAGAAAAAAAAAGAAAGAGAGAGAGAGACGGAAAGTGTGAAGAGAAAAGGAATGAACGAAAGAAAATGAAGAAAGTGAAAGAAAAAAAAATGAAAGAAAGGAAGATAAATAGGGAAAAAAGAAAGAGGAAAAGAAAGAATCACAGAGAGTTATGCAGATAATGAAACGAGAGTGAGAGAGAAAGAGAGGGAGAGAGCACGATGTTTGTTAACTTGAAGTTTGTTCACTAGACAGGTTTACCATACTAACGAGGAAGGAGATACTTGTAAGCTACTTGAAATCAGACAACGAACCAGATCAAGCAATATTGAAGTCAAGCAAATAAATTAAAATTCAGTTTTCTTTCACTCATATTAATATTAATATCATATCAATATTTTATCGTCTCTTTAATAATCAATTTGTATTTTAAGTAAAAAAATAAAGGAAAGCAGAAATTATTATTATTATTATTATTATTATTATTATTATTATTATTATTTTGATATTTCAATACCTGGATAACATAAATCAGGGAAGAGTAAAACAGAATAAATAGATGATAACCTTATATAGCTCCAGCGTGGAGAAGTGGAAAAAATAATGTGGTAGTTGTATACCATGAGGATCTATATTTAACTTCCGCCAAGACAGACGAAAGTGAAGGTTTCATCTTGTTTTTATTCACAAGTATATATATATTTGTGGGTGTGTACATACACACACACACACACACACACACACACACACACACATCACACCACACACACACACACACACACACACACACACACACACACACACACACACACACACACACACACACACACACACACACACACACACACACACACAACACACACACACACACACACACACACACACACACGACACACACACACACACACAACACTCACACACACACACACACACACACACACACAACACACATCACACAGCACACACACACACACACCACACACTACACACACACACACACACACACACACACACACACACACATATATATATATAATATATATATATATATATATATATATATATATATATATATATATATATAGAAAAAGAATTAATGCAAGAAAGAGAAAAAAAAGGTGAAAAAAATGGAAGAGAAAGAGAAAAAGAAGAAGAAAAAAAAAAAAAAAAATTAGCGAAAGAGAAAAAGAAAGAACGTCAGCAAGTTAGACAGAAAGAGAGGAAACGACAAAACGAGATAACAAACCGAGAGAGAGAGACCATGATGTCTGTAAACTTGAAAGTGTTGACTGGACAGATTTTCCATACTAATGAGGAAGGAGACACTTGCGAGCTGCACGAAATCCGACAGGTGAACCAGATCAAGCAATAATGATGTCAAACAAATAAATTAAAAGTCAGTTTTCTTTCCTTCAAAAAACAATATCCTTCACTTGTTTATCATATCAATATTTATTGTCTCTGTAATTATTTGTTAGATTTAAAAAGAGAATTAGTGAAACAAGATTATGTAATTTTGATATACTGGTCATATTTTAAAACGTAAATCAAATTAATTCAGGAAAGAAACATAGAATGAATAAATTTTAAAGCTATATAACTAAAACTCTAGGGTGGAAAACTGGAAAAGAGGTAAAGTTAATGTGTAAATGTTTCAAATTGCGCACACAAACACAAACACACACGCACACACTTATACACACATATATACACATGCATGTGTCTATGTGTGTGTGTGTGTATGTGTATGTGTGTGTTTGTGTGTGTCCTTGATTTTAAAGAGGAGGAAACACTGAAGGAAATGGGAGACAAGGAACATCTGAATAAGTTGGAGATGATATGAAGTGGAAAAAGATAACAGATTAGAAGAAGATAATAAACTACGAAGGAGGTGAACTGAAAGGAGGGAAGAGCACATAGTTAAAAGCACTTGGAGAGAAATAGAAGAACGTTTCGATAGTTTAACAGAGAGGTTCCCATTACTGACACATGTTTACAAGATAGATAAAAAGCAGAAAGACATAGATATACAAAAAAAAAAAAAAAAAAAAAAATAGGGAGAAGAAACCAGAGAGAGAAACTAAAAGAAAGATCGAGAGGGAAAGAGAGGGAGAGAGACCATGATGTTTGTTAACTTGAAGTGTGTTTACAAGACAGGTTTACCATACTAATGAGGAAGGAGATACCTGTAAGGTGAACCAGATCAAGCAATAATGAAGTCAAGCGAATAAACAAAATTTCACTTTTCTTTCCTAAATAAAATCCTTCACTTTTTTATCATATTAATATTTGATCGTCTCAGACAGAAAATAATTGAAGCACTGAAAATGATTTTTTTTTTATTCTGGTGATATTTCAAAACCTTAATAAAATAAAGGTGAAAATAATTCACCATGGAAATTTATAATCTAATTCCGCGTTGAGAGCCAGAAGTGAATATTTCATCGCGTGCAAACACACACACACGCGGACACACACACACACACACACAAATGTGTGTGCGTGTGTGTTCTTGAATTTAAAGAGGAAGAAACATCGAAGGAAATAGAGACAGGTACATCTGAATAAGCAGATGATGTGAACTAGAAAAATATAACAGACTAGAAAATAATGAAATACGAGGGAGGTGAACTGAATGAAGGGAAGAGTACATATTTAAAAGCACTTGAAATAGAGAAATATTTCGATAGTTGAACGGAGAAGCATCACTACTGACACATGCTTACAAGATAGATAAAGACTCAGATGCAGAAAATACACATAAATATATACAGAATAACAGAAAGGAAGAGAGAGAGAGAGAGAGAGAGAGAGAGAGAGAGAGAGAGAGAGAGAGAGAGAGAGAGAGAGAGAGAGAGAGAGAGAGAGAGAGAGAGAGAGCATAACCAGTAGAGTAGAGAGGCGTGAAAAAGAACATTATATCTTTTTATGTGTATTCTAAGTATCATCGCATCAATAAACAGAATTCAATACATAACCATAAAAAAACATCAAATATGGTGCAGGAATGCCCAAGGAGTGCATGATACCGCAAAATACCTAAACCACGAATCCAGCCACATATATAGAGAACTGCAAAGATTTAGTTGTATGCTCCTTACTCTTTATAACGGGAAGTGAGACGTGTAAACCAGCCCGGCAGAAAGCAAGAAGTGAACGGCCGAAAGTTAGATGTTTCTTTAAACTAGGGTTGTTTGGTGTAACTGCGTGTG
>NW_020870222.1:790961-795961 GCF_003789085.1 Penaeus vannamei | reverse complement strand
TACAACTGTGGGATTTAAATATTTACATTGGATAAAGCAGTGATTTTTGAAAATTCTTCTCTCACAAACACGCAGACACACACATATATATAAATGTATGTGTATAAATATCTCTATGAGTATATATATATATATATATAATATATATATATATATATGTGTGTGTGTGTGTGTGTGTGTGTGTGTATATATATATATATATATATATATATATATATATATAATATATATATATATATATATATATATATATATACATACATATGGGTGGATGCTTCATGCGCAGGGTGGTGTGAAGCGATGGTGTGGTAGTCTAGTTAGTGTTAAGAGCTTGTGCATGCCTTCTCGCTTACAGCTGCCACCGCTGGCTAGCCTCGTGCGAAAAAGGGAGCAGCTCTGCATAAGCCTCCCCCTGCCAGTGCATAGCCTCTCCATCATTGAGACTCCCTGCAGTGCCTCCTCGTGGCCGCCCATGGAAACTGGGTACCTTGCGGTTCCAGGCTAAACTGAGGGCGATCTCGGAGCAGCAGGAGGCCCCAGAGGTTCAGGGCCATGGCCCACCGGCGTGTGGACACGCCCTGGCCCTGTACCAACTCCTGCCCCCTAGCCCCCTGGGGTTAATGGGAGGCTCGGGGGAGGTGGGCCTTGCCAGTCCTCCTCCCCCCAGATATAAACCAATCGGCAATGCAAATTATAAATGGAGAGGCTGGGAGGAGGGGTAAAGCCCCTCCCACCCAGCTAGTGAGGCGGACTGTGGGCCCTGCTGGGAGGGCGACTGCTGGAGCGCAGGCTGGGAACGGGAACTACCCGTCTCGCCTGCGCTCTGGTGGCCGCAGCCCAGAGTGAACCTTGGGGGAAAGCCCTCGGGAACCCCACAGGTGGATGATGGGGCACGCAGCCCGCCACCCCCTTTTATATGGGGCAGCGTCGGTGGGGGTGGCAGAGGTGGCATCCACCCGGAGCGACTGCCAGAGGCTGAACCTCAGGCGGGAAGTTAGGGTGGGGCTTGGAACGTCCGTTCTTTGCGTCAGGATGATCGGTTGCCTCTACTGTCGAGGGAACTGGGGAGGCTGAGAGTTGAGGTGGCTGCTCTCTCGGAGGTGAGGAGGCCTGGCAGCGGCATGACCTGTGTAGGTGGCTACACCTATTACTGGTCGGGCCGCAGCGTTGGCCACCATCTCCAGGGAGTAGCCATTGCCGTCTCCAGCAGACATAATATATATATATGTGTATGTATATATATATATATTATATTATATATATATATATATATTATATATATATATATATATATATATATATTATAAAACACACACACACACACACACACACACACACATACATATATATATATATATATATATATATATATATATATATATATATATATATATATATATACATACACACACACATGTATGTGCGTGTGTCTAAAGACTCTCTCGTTCTATTTCTCTTTCTTAATCTCTCGCTCTATTGTCCCTATCTCTTTCTGTCCTCCCTCCCCCTTTCTCTCTCTCTATCGCTTTCCCTACCAGTCACATCTCTCTGTTTCTCACTCCTCTCTCTTTCTCTTTATCTCTCTTACCTCTTTTTCTTTATCTCTCTTATCTTTCTCTTTCCCTCCCTCCTCCCCTTTCTCTTCTCTCTCTCTGTCGATTTTCTCCCCTCACCTCTTTCTTTCTCCCCCTCCACCCTCTCTTTGTCTCTCTCCCCTCTACCCTCTTCTGCTCACGCCTCTTTCTCTCTCTTTCTCTTTAACACTTCTACCCAACCCTGGTCTCATTTGGTTCGTAAGGGCGATAAATGCCACATCAAATATACTTCATTTGCGTGGAAATAATGACAAACCTTTCTCTTTAACTATTACAGACGAGGACAAGTGGCATAAAGTACACAAATCAGTCAGCATTTTTTTTTGAGTTTCTATGGTGTTTTTTTCGTAATAATGTATCGGTTTTCATTCCTCGCCATGGAGGAGACAGCTCATCTCTGGTCAGCCACGCATTGTCCGATTTCAGTGATGGCACATGAATTTTGTTTTTTATTGGCTTTATATGAGTATGATGGTGTGGTAGTCTAGTTAGTGTTAAGAGCTTGTGCATACCTTCTCGCTTACAGCTGCCACCGCTGGCTAGCCTCGTGCAAAGGGAGCAGCTCTGCATAAGCCTCCCCCTGCCAGTGCATAGCCTCTCCATCATTGAGACTCCCTGCAGTGCCTCCTCGTGGCCGCCCATGGAAACTGGGTACCTTGCGGTTCCAGGCTAAACTGAGGGCGATCTCGGAGCAGCAGGAGCCCCAGAGGTTCAGGCCATGGCCCACCGGCGTGTGGACACCCCTGGCCCTGTACCAACTCCTGCCCCCTAGCCCCCTGGGTTAATGGAGGCTCGGGAGGTGGGCCTTGCCAGTCCTCCTCCCCCCAGATATAAACAATCGGCAATGCAAATTATAAATGGAGAGGCTGGGAGGAGGTAAAGCCCCTCCCACCCAGCTAGTGAGGCGGACTGTGGGCCCTGCTGGGAGGCGACTGCTGTGAGCGCAGGCTGGAACGGGAACTACCCGTCTCGCCTGCGCTCTGGTGGCCGCAAGCCCAGAGTGAACCTTGTGGGGGAAAGCCTCGGGAACCCCCACAGGTGGATGATGGGGCAGCAGCCCGCCACCCCCTTTTATATGGGCAGCGTCGGTGGGGTGGCAAGGTGGCATCCACCCGAGCGACTGCCAGAGGCTGAACCTCAGGCGGAAGTTAGGGGGCTTGGAACGTCCGTTCTTTGCGTCAGGATGATCGGTTGCCTCTACTGTCGAGGGAACTGGGAGGCTGAGAGTTGAGTGCTGCTCTCTCGAGGTGAGGAGGCCTGGCAGCGCAACCTGTGTAGGTGGCTACACCTATTACTGGTCGGCCGCAGCGATGGCCACCATCTCCAGGGAGTAGGCCATTGCCGTCTCCAGCAGACTCCAGCCCTCGGTAGTAGAGGTTTACTCCTGTTGATGAGCATATAATGGTATTGGATTGAAGCTTTTCTTTGGCTTCTGTCTCTTATTGCTGTGTATGCTCCTACCGATGTCTGTAAACTTGACGTGAAAGAGATGTTCTACGCCAAACTTACATCTGTGGCAGACAGATGTCCTCGACGAGATATTCGCATTGTTCTGGGCGATTTCAATGCGGTATCTGGCTGTGATCGAGCTGGCTATGAGATGTCTGTCGGTCCCCATGGTTCAGGAGCTGATGCCGGTAGCGAGAATAGCCTCCTTTTCCGGGACTTTGCTAGGTCCCAGAAATTGAGGATTTCTGGCTCCTGGTACCAGCGCCCAGACCCACATCGCTGGACATGGTACAGTGATGCGAGTAACGCAGCCAAGGAGATCGACCACATACTTCTTAGCACTCGTTGGAGGATCCTTCAGAATTGCAGGGTGTACAAGTGCTGAGTTCTGTGTACTGACCATAGATTGGTTGTGGCTACCCTCCGGGTCCACTTCAAAACCCCCCAGCGGTCAAAATGATCACCCTAGGGTGTTTCATTTGGACAGGCTGAGGAGGGAGGTGTGCGCAGGTTTGCTGAGGCAATCTCTGATCGTTTCGCAGTGCTTGGCAGTCTGACAGACCCTGTTCTTCTGTGGATACCTTAAGCGTGAAACGCTTGATGCAGCTCAGATACGATTGGTGTATGCCGAGAGCAGTACAGAATTCCATCTCCGGGAGACACTGGAAGCCACAGATGCATGTCGTGCGCTCGTCTGACAGGGGATCGGAATTGCACCATTCTCATGTGCGCAGAACTTGGTCCCTGTTAAAAGGACAAAGAACAGTTTATTAGGAGTCTTGCAGAGGAGGTAGAAGGCCATTTCTTAGTAAATGACCTTCGTCCTGCATACCAAGCCCTGAGAAAGCTGAACTCCAAGCCCTCTTCACAGGTGACAGCAGTTCGCTCAGTAAGTGGTCAGATCGTTTCAGATCCTGTTGCGGTGCGGGGACGTTGGCTGAGTTTTTGAGCAGCTGTACCAGGTTGACCCACCAACAGTTAACTTGGATGCGGGTAGTGTCGAGATCCCGCTGCCGGATCCACCTATCAGTGAGGACCCTCCCTCCCTAACTGAAGTTAGGGGGGCGATTTCCAAGCTGAAGAGTGGTAAAGCAGCTGGTATCTGCGGCATACCAGCTGAACTGTTAAAGGCTGATGGTGAACCTATGGCACTGGGGTTACATGCTGTCCTGGCTGCCATCTGGCAGTCCGGTTCCGTTCCTCCTGACCTGTTGAGGGTGTGGTCATCCCTCTCTGGAAGGGGAAGGGGGACCGTTGGGACTGCAGCAATCACCGAGGCATCACACTGCTCAGTGTACCAGGCAAGGTTCTCGCCCACATCCTTCTGAGACGTATCAGAGACCATCTACTGAGGCACCAGAGACTGGAGCAATCCGGATTCACTCCTGGTAAGTCCACAATAGACCGTATCCTCGCGCTTCGAGTCATTGTAGAGCGCCGTCGTGAGTTCGGGCGTGGCTGCTTGCAGCCTACATCGACCTCAAGAAGGCGTTCGATATGGTGCATCGGGAGTCACTTTGGGAGATCCTGAGGCTGAGAGGAATACCAACAAGGATTATTGGACTAATAGCAAGCCTGTATACTGGTACTGAAAGTGCTGTAAAGTGTGGTGGGGCCTGTCGAGCTTCTTTCCTGTTATTCAGGAGTGAGGCAAGGCTGTGTCCTTGCACCAACTCTTTTCAACACTTGCATGGACTGGATACTGGGCAGAGCTACTGTTCAAAGTCATTGTGGGGCAACGCTGGGCAATATCAAGGTTACAGACCTTGACTTTGCTGATGACGTTGCCATTCTATCTGAGTCTTTGGAAACCCTAGTGGCGGCTCTCGATGCATTTAGCAATGAAGCGAAGCCCCTGGGTCTAGAGGTCTCCTGGACCAAGACCAAGGTCCAGGAATTTGGGGACTTGATAGGAGAACCTGTTCAGTCGATACGTGCTTGCGCGAGGACATTGAA
>NW_020870222.1:778461-780961 GCF_003789085.1 Penaeus vannamei | reverse complement strand
GGAAAAAATATAGATAGATAAATAGAGAGACAGACAGATAGATAGAGAGAGAAACAGAAAGAGAGAAAGAGGGAGAGGGAGAGATAATGAGAGGTAATGGAAATGGATAGGTTTGTTTGTGTGTAATTAAACAATCATATGTTTTCTGAGATTGATCACTCTTGCTATAATCCGACAGAGCGTAAGATAATTTTTTTTTGTCTATCAAGCATTTGCTTTTGTCATGATTATTAATCTTACTTGCGTGATGATTGATTAATGTAATACAACTTTGTGTTTATTGTGATTAACTATTTGCCTATTCTTTTGGAATGAAATTCTTGTCTATTTTGTTTTAACTATTTGCTTCTCTTGTGATCTTTAATCTTTGGTGTGATATCTAATTCATTTATTAAGTTGGGAGATGATCAGTAGTTAATTGCTTTTATAATGATTACTTATTTTGTTTCATAATATTTGACTCTATGAGATAACATAATTCTGAATGTAGTTGTTTTTGCTTGAGTCAAGTTTCATGACTAATAGTTATATAACAGTGAGTCATAACTGTCTGCTTGTATGTAAAGTATCCAGAACCCAAATAATGTCTGTTTGATTTATGTTTGATATTATCTTTGATATAGTGATTTTATTGCATTGCACTGATAATTAAGTATCATTTCGTAAAAAAATTGAACGCAATCCTTGAATTACACAAGGAAAGTAATCAATATTATCACATTGAAATCCACTGATGATTTATCACACTATAATGAATGAGATTAATTAAACATTTACTTATCTAACATATTGTCTTGATAATGAGGAGCATATATAAAAAGTTGTGAAACAGGAGGCCACAACAGAGAGGGAGAGAGAGAAAGAGAGCGAGAGAGAGAGAGAGAGAGAGAGAGAGAAGAGAGAGAGAGAGAGAGAGAGAGAGAGAGAGAGAGAGAGAGAGAGAGAGAGAGAGAGAGAGAAGAGAGAGAGCAAGAGAGAGAGAGAGAGAGAGAGAGAGAGAGATCAAGAGATTAAGAGAGAGAAGAACAAGTGATTAGAGAGAGAAGGAAGAGATTGAAGAGAGAGACCAAGGATGAGAGAGAGACCAGAGATTGAGAGAGAGAGCAAGAGATTGAGAGAGAGGGAGCAAGAGATTGAGAGAGAGAGAGAGAGATTGAGAGAGAGAGAGAGAGATTGAGAGAGAGAGAGAGAGAGATATGAGAGATTGAGAGAGAGAGAGAATTGAGAGAGAAGAGAGAGATTGAGAGAGAGAGAGAGATTGAGAGAGAGAGAGCAAGAGATCTGAAAGAGAGAGAACCAAGAGATGAGAGAGAAGAGAGAGAGAGATTGAGAGATGAGAGAGAGAGCTTGAGAGAGAGAGAGAGAGAGAAAATTGAGTAGAGAAGAGAGAATTGAGAGAGAGAGAGAGAGAGATTGAGAGAGAGGAGGAGGGGAAGAAAGAGAGAAGTGAGAGGAGGGAAAAAGAGAGGGAGAGATTGATAGAGAGAGGGAAGGGGAAACACACCACACACACAGAACACCACACCACAGAATCAGAACTAGTTACAACAGCGCGGGTTAGAGCTGTGCGTGAGTTCGCACACACCGTGAGGACAACACAAGTACTGGGAGAGCAGTGGACACACACCACACAACACACCTGATAGGAACCGGTGTGACACGACACACACACAACACACACACACACACATGGGGCATCTACACAGAGACGCACACCACAGAGAGTGGTGAGTGGACATTGGAAGTGGCTTCAGCGGAGTGGTTAACACAACATCACAGCACACACACCACAACAGAGCCAACACAGCATAACACACAGACACACAACATCAGTGAAGCGCTTGGTTCCGCGGCGCATATATATCACATGATGACGCAGGGGCTATCGAGACGAAGAGGGGCAGATAGGAGAGTCAGTCTAGCCGTGCTGGTGTGATGAGTGCCGTGAGGCACTAGGCGGTATGGAAGTCTCGGAGTAACACACAAGAGGTTGAGTGAATCACTGATAGACATTAGTAAGGCACCACACACAGAGAGGTTGAGCGGAGGACGAAGCGGTGGTGAGTGTGTGACAGCACACAGGTGGAGTTATGTAGGGCGACACACTACATCTGGTGCACACAACATCACCAGACGCACGAATAACAGTTGGAAGAGGAAATGCGACTTGGGGGCGTGAATGGAATTTCAAGTGCGTGCAAAAGCAAGTGGGCTGAAAAATATTAATTTGGATTTGGCGTTGTGCGGAACGGAAGTGGAAATGTCCCTATTGTCTTGCCGAAACTCGAAGATCCAGGCAGATGAAGAGGAATAACAACAAAAACACCTGTCAGTTACGAGAAGCAGCAAATATTTGATAATTGGGAAAAATATAGATAGATAAATAGAGGACAGGACAGATAGATAGAGAGAGAAACAGAAAGAGAGAAAGAGGGAGAGGGAGAGATAATGAGAGGTAATGGAAATAGATAGGTTTGTTTGTGTGTAATTAAACAATCAT
>NW_020870222.1:765961-770961 GCF_003789085.1 Penaeus vannamei | reverse complement strand
CGTGTATGTGTGAGTGCGTGTGCGTGTATGTGTGAGTGAGTGTGCGTGTATGTGTGAGTGCGTGTGCGTGTATGTGTGAGTGAGTGTGTGTGTATGTGTGAGTGCGTGTGCGTGTATGTGTGCTCCGTCGGGCAGAAAAAAAATGTTAGCAAGTCAGTGGCCGATTTAGAGCCCGCCGGCACGCGCTTAACCTTAGCATAGCTGTGTTCTGCGGTTGCGGGCAACTGGACAAGTTAGCTGTCCACTGCTACTGAGATGTTGTGGCGAAGCGTCCTTTTATGTAGCCAAAGAAACCTTAAAAATATGGCCCCTAGTCCCGTGCAGCCCGTAAGTGGGCAAGGGGTGCTAAGAATCCCACGGTCTGTAAATAGATTTATTAGTGCGATAACGGCAATAAAGATTGGAAATTGGAATGTAAGAACACTGATACAGAAAGGAATAATTGATGAATTGATCTCAAATTTTCAAAAAATACGGTTTAGACATATGTAACAGAGACGAGACAGCTTGGAATAGATAGAATGTATTTGGAGGATGGAGTATGTTGATATCTGGTAGAAGGGATGGCTTGCACTATGAGGGGGTTGGCTTGATGGTTAGTCGGAATGAAAATAAAGCTTTAGGTGAGTGGGAACCTATTGATGAGCCCCTGCTTTATGCAAGATTTAAGTCAGTGCACGGCAACACCAGTATGCTGGTTTGTTACACACCTACAAACAATGCGCCTGATGACATGAAAGATGATTTTTATGAGAAGTTACAGGAAGCATGAGGAAGAGTCACCAGACATGATATTCTGCTATGCATTGGTGACTTTATCGCAGTTTTGGGAAGGTCTAATGAAGGGTTTGAGAAATGCATGGGGAAGTTAGGGGCTGGAAGTAGGATGAATGATAATAGGATTAGATTTGGGAGTTTTTGGTAAGCAAATGATTTGGTCATCGGGGGCACACTGTTTCAACACCGCGACATATACAAAACTACGTGGATTTCGCCTTGCGGGAAGTACAAAAATCAAATTGATCATATTGTCTTCAGTAGGAGAAATATATATATATATATATATATATATATATATATATATATATATATTATATATATATATATATATATATATATATATATGAGTATGTAGTTCTTTGTTGGATATTTGTGTAAAACGAGGAGGCGATGTTGTCAGTGATCATCAACTTGTATCAAAATTAAGATTCAAACTTAAGTCTAAAGAAAGGGAATGCTAGGGAATGTAGGTACGATATAGATCTGCTTAGAAGGGATGGAGAGGAAATGGAGGATTTTAAATGGGAGTGTAGGAATAGGTTTGTGGAGTTGGAAGCTTTGAAGGAGGAGAGGAATGCTGATATATGGGGTGATGTGAAGAAGGTTTTGAAAGAATCCGCAGATTGTACGTTCAGAAGAAGGTGATTCCATTGAAAAATCTACATGAGAATACAATATGTAAGGTTATGGTTGATGGTTCATTGAGTGATGATTTTGTAGTTAAGTCTGGGGTAATTTAGGGTGGGGTTTTGTCCCCTTTGTTGTTTGTTGTGGCTATAGATTATGTTATGAAAAAGGTTGCAAGAGAAACTGACGCAGGAATTGTTTGGTGGAACGGAAATTGCTGGCTTTGGACTACGCTGACGACATTGTGCTTTTTAGTGAAGGAGAGGAGGAGATGCAGAGAGTACTAGATTGTTTAGTTAGAGAGGGAAAGAAAATTGGTTTGGTAATTAATTGCGCAAAGACTGAAATTGTTTATACGAACCCAAGAGATTGTGTAATTGATGGAAGAATAGTAAAGAAAGAAGAGAGATTTAAATATCTAGGAACGTTTTAATCAATGGGTGGGCCTTTAAAAGTAGAGTTTGAAGAGAAGTTGAGGAAGGCAAATCAAGCAATGGGAATGTTGAAAAAATGGAATAATAATTTTTCAATACATACTAAGATAAAAATTTATAAGTCTATGGTGAGAACACAATATATGGGCGTTAATCATGGCATAGTACGATAACATTGGATAAAAAAAATTTAGTTTTCGAAAATAAAGCACTGGGAAGGATTTGGGGAGTCAAATGGTGGCATAGAGTTTCGAACAATAGGCTTAGAGAAATTACGGGGGTGCAACCAGTGAATGAATATGTTAGGTTGTCACGGTGGATATGGCAAGGACACGTCTTCAGAAAGGAGAGAGGGATTGTGCGAGTAACACCTGGTTGGCAACTCAGGGAAGAAGAGGAAGAGGTAGGCCGAAGGAGACGTGGGTACGCACTATGAAGCGGGAGGCTGGAGAGGAATGTTGGGACGATTGGGAGGAATTAGCGCAGGATAGGTTGTGGTGGCTGAATTCATCGGGGCCCAATGCATCCCCCTGGGTGCCGCAGGATTTGATATATATATATATATATATATATATATATATATATATATATATATATATATATATATATATATATATATTTCCCCATTATTTATTGCATCGCTAGAATTTCCAGAGGCTCAGATAAGATAAGAACATCGTCAACAATGTCAAGTTTGGTGACCTTAATATTGCCTAGAATTGTTCCACAGTAACATTGGGTAAGTAGCTCTACCCATGTCTATGCAAGTGTTGAAAAGTGTTGGTTTGAAAACACAGCCTTTTCCCACATCTGAATTATCAGGGAAGAAGTACAAGCTTGCTATTAATACAGTAATCTTTATTGGACCTTCCTCTCTTATAATCTCCCAAGATTCACGGTGCACCGGGTCAAACACCTTGAGATTGATGTAGGTTACAAGCAGCCCACAACAAAACTACGACGGCGTTCCACAATGACTCGAAGTGCCACGGTACAATAGTATAGACTTGCCAGGAGTGAATCCAGATTGCTCCGGCCTCTAGCGCCTTCGTAGATGGTCAAGGATCCTTGCTTGGTATGCTGAGCAATTTAATAGTTGCTGCAGTCCCATCGCTCCCTTTTACCCTTTCAAACAGATGACCGCGCCCTTCAAGTCCAGGGAAATGGCACCAGATTGCCACATACAAGCCAGGACAGCATGCAAGCCCTATGCCAAAGGTTTTCACCAGCCTTTGGCGGTTCAGCAGGAATACCGCATATGTCTGCTACTGTATTACCCTTCTGCTTAGAGATCAACCTCCTTAACCTCAGCAAGGGTAGGTTCTAAGTTGAATGACAGAAGTAGTATAGGGAACGCGACACCACTTGCAAGTAACTTCTGGAGGGTCAACCTGATGCAGCTAATTCAGGTTTCTCAGGCCTTGGTAGGCAGGACGATGGTCAGCCTCCCCAGCAAGATCCTTACGTACTTCTCCTTGTCCTTTCTCAGCAGTGTACGAGCCCTGCGCACCAAGGAAAGGCACAAATCCTGATTACTATTCAGACACTACATGCATCTGTGGCTCCTAGCGTCTACTGTGAGATGAGACTGCCTTGTTCTTAGGCGTTTGCCAATGGAGTCCTGAGCTGCATAAAGCATTCTGTACTTAAGGGAATCCCATGGAGATGCAGTGTTTGTTAGGTTTTTGAATGCTGTGAATTGGCTAGAGATGAACTTGCAGGCACACTCCTTTTCCCTCAGTCTGTTCAGGTATCACACCATAGAGTGGACACTTGAAAGATCGTGGTGTTTGAAGTGAACCCGAAGAACTGCCATGACAAGTCTATGGTACGAGGACGGTATATATCAAGTCTGGCCCTTGAGTGGATTGCCAAAGTCCCTTCGACGCATTTAGAAGGAATGACATAAACTAATGATATTCATATTTAAGTATATTTGAGAATCTTTACAGAACTGGATTATAATCATGATCAACTGTATTGGTTAGCTGAGTGAAACATTTATGTGATCGACCATAATGCACGTGATATACAGTATATGGCACTAAATGAACTAAACGAGGTCATGTGCATGGTTCATCATTTGCTAGGCCAACTGCCCAGAAAAAAGCAGTTAAAATGATTTTATGCCCGACTCCCTAAAAGTAACTGGAGAGCCGTTGTACAGAATAATAACACACCTGATTGAACAATGAAAAATACGTTAATATGTACATAAAGCTGTTATAGACTTTTTGCATGACCTTCCATGAACTTGGTACTCTCAGGACCCACCTCTTACGTGAATTATACAGACCTGGGTTAATTGAACCCGTCTGGATGATTTCCTTCCACTTAGGTCGCCGACTCCATTTTTTTCCCATTTGCAGAGGCCTAGAGCTTCTCTAAGGCGAGGGAAACCGTATGCAAATTGTGTAGGGCAACTCCCTCGGCGATGGTGCATTGGAGCGTTGGTTGGTGCAGAGCCATCCTAGAAGGCGACATTGGGTGGCGGCTATATGGCGTGTGCACGATGCCAAATCACCATTTTCAACAATTCGTTTTAAGTAAGAAGTCATTGCAAGACTGGCTGTGAAGGCATTAGTGCTGCTTTTCATATAGTTTGGGATATATGTTTCCCACCTAAATGGAAAAAAAAGCTTTTTGTTATAAGGAAATGCCAGGAACACCAGCGGGTCATCCGTGTGATACTTGTTACCTGTTGAATTTCTCATAATTTGTTTATTGATGACGTGATTTTACACCTCTTATCGAGGTTAGTCATGAAAGTGGCACAAGAAGATAAGTGTTTTTTGCGGAATGAAATCTATAAAGATGTAAATAAATAAGAAAAAAAGTGATATTGAGATTTAAAAAACACACCAGGAACTTTGGGGTTATTTCACCGACAGATATAACCGCTGGAAATACGACAGTAGAGCGCAAGAATAGCCTTGGACGAGCAACAGTCCTCCTGACCTTCCTCTTCCCTTCCTCTGCTTCGAGGTCCGCGCGAAGGATTCACTTCCAAGTTCAGGAAATAAATTCATATCCTTAGTCCTCCTCAAAGGCTTGGGTCTGAGCAACCCGAAGATAAGCTGTTGTCCCCTAAAGAGGGGGAGGTTCATGATTAGATAAGGCGTATTCAGCACACGGTAATCAGTACAAGTCGTATAGAGC
>NW_020870222.1:753461-758461 GCF_003789085.1 Penaeus vannamei | reverse complement strand
TATCTATCTATCTGCCTGTATGTCTATCTATCTATATATATCTATATATTTAATATAGGGTATTTACTCAATAAAATACGTGAATAAAATACGAATATAAATGTGAATCAAGGTTGAATGGAAATGTATAATCATCGAAAAATGCTTCACAGAAATGACTGAATCATTTCTTCTAGTGCTTATAGAAATAACAAAGTTGATACCCTAAAATAACTTCATTTGCTGACATAAAAGTCCATAAAATATGAAGACAATAAAAAGTTAACATAATAAAAAAAAGCAAGAAAAGCAGGTAAACGCGGGGAGTATGATGAAACAACAAAAGCAAATAATAAGGTAAAAAACATGAAAGAATTAATAGTGGTTAATCAGGCTGAACTAGACTAGGACAACACCTGAGGACAAGACACAGCTTCGTGTGACAAATGACATGGCTTGTTTTAAGAAACTGTGACCTACATTGATTATTATGATACCTACAAAGAAAATAAGTTATCCAATTAGATTTGCATGAACGAAGGACGTAAGACAATGGGTATTTTACCTCGTTAAAAGTCTCCTTAACCGAAGCAGATGAAACAATTAAATGTCCTTTTCTATGTTGAGCTTCGAGGCAAGAATGGTGATGATGAGTATAGGGTTGTATTCATTTTTTACTACATATTGTAATTTTCTGTCTTGCAATACTCTCTTTTGTGAAATCATTGATCAAACGTTGACATTCCATTGATTAACTGCAAGAGTCTAGATTTTCCACGGATGAGACTAATTTAGTAAAATTACGATTTTCTACGAATCGGCAAGGGAGCCCGTAATTAGAACCGGTGATATGTTTTTTGTTTTAACATTACAGGGGCCGCCTTTCTTCCCTCCGCATTAGGGAATAAGTTATTCCCCGTTCATTATGGTGGCAAATCACTGGGGACAACAGTATTGATGGAGATTGTGCACAGTGCAAGAAAATATCCCATGCAGTCGATTTGCTGTCTTTTCTATGCACACTTACAGTTCATTTACAAATATCAGCAAACGGCATTTTCATTGGAGAGTGATTATCAACAGATATAAAAGAGTTTTTAATCAGCCTTTACTGTAATAAGTAATTTTGTATATATTATCTACGACTTTGAAAGAAATAAGCTACCTGAAAGAGTTATCAGATGCAATTCATATTTCCATATTCCTTTACTTGGATAGATCTACTGTTGTATTATTATAATACATTGCTAAAACGATAATTTCCTCGCCCTTTCAGCCTTTTGAATATTACCTGTACATATCTATTAGAAGGGCCCCTTCCAGAATATGTCAGTATGTCAGTAATGTCAGAAGAGTCATGCCATGTGCCAACAGAATTGGTCATCATTTACTGCTCATAACTTTATGAGGCAAAACTTGCAGCCATAGCTTTCAAATGGTGGGTGGCATAATATACCTTGCTAAGGTATATTGTTAAGCTCCAAGGGGAGCAGTTAAGTTCTAATGGGAGCAATTAAACTCCAAGGGGCGCAGGTAAGCCCCAAGGGGCGCAGGTAAGCTCCAAGGGGCGCAGTTAAGCTCCAAGGGGCGCAGTTAAGGGGCGCTCCAAGGGCGCAGTAAGCTCCAAGGGCGCAGGCTCCAAGCTCCAAGGGGCGCAGTTAAGCTCCAAGGGGCGCAGTTAAGCTCCAAGGGCGCAGTTAAGCTCAAGGGGCGCAGTTAAGCTCCAAGGGGCGCAGTTAAGCTCCAAGGGGCGCAGTTAAGCTCCAAGGGGCGCAGTTAAGCTCCAAGGGGCGCAAGCTCCAAGCAAGCTCCAAGGGCGCAGTTAAGCTCCAAGGGGCGCAGTTAAGCTCCAAGGGGCGCAGTTAATCTCCAAAGGGCGCAGTTAAGCTCCAAGGGCGCAGTTAAGCTCCAAGGGGCGCAGGTAAGCTCCAAGGGCGCAGGTAAGCTCCAAGGGGCGCAGGTAAGCTCCAAGGGGCGGTGGTAAGCTCCAAGGGGCGCAAGCTTAAGCTCCAAGGGGGCGCAGTTAAACTCCAAGGGGCGCAGTTAAGCTCCAAGGGCGCAGTTAAGCTCAAGGGGAGCAGTAAGCTCCAAGGGGCGCAGTTAAGCTCAAGGGGCGCAGTTAAGCTCCAAGGGGCGCAGTTTAAGCTCCAAGGGGCGCAGTTTCCAAGGGCTTTAAGGCTCCAAGGGCGCAGTTAAGCTCCAAGGGGCGCAAAGCTCCAAGGGGCGCAGTTTAAGCTCCAAGGGGCGCAGTTAAGCTCCAAGGGCGCAGGTTAAGCTCCAAAGGGCGCAGTTAAGCTCCAAGGGGGGCAGTTAATCTCCAAGGGGGCGCGCGCAGTTAAGCTCCAAAGGGCGCAGGTAAGCTCAAGGGCGCAGTTAAGCTCCAAGGGGCGCTAAGCCCAAGGGCGCAGGTAAGCTCCAAGGGGCGCAAGCTAAATAAGCTCAAGGGGCGCAGTTAAGCTCCAAGGGGCGCGGGTAAGCTCAGGGCGCAGTTAAGCTCCAAAGGGCGCAGTTAATCTCCAAAGGGCGCAGGTAAGCTCCAAGGGGCGCCAGGTAAGCCAAGGGCGGCAGGTAAGCTTCAACGCAAGCTCCAAGGGCGCAGGTAAGCCTTCAAGGGACGCAGGTAAGCTTCCAAGGGGCGCAAGGGTAAGCTCCAAGGGGCGCAGTAAGGAAGTAAGCTCCAAGGGGCGCAGGTAAGCTTCAAGGGCGCAGGTTAACTCCAAGGGCGCAGTAAGCTCAAGGGGCGCAGGTAAGCCCGAAGGGGCGCAGGTAAGCTTCAAGGGAGCGCAGGTAAGTTCCAAGGGGCGCAGTTAAGCTCCAAGGCGTTAAGCCCCAAGGGCGCAGTAAGCTCCAAGGGGCCGCAGGCAAGCCCCAAGGGCAGGTAAGCTCCAAGGGGCGCAGGTAAGCTCCAAGGGGCGCAGGCAAGCCCCAAGGGGCGCAGGTAAGCTCCAAGGGGCGCAGTAAGCTCCAAGGGGCGCAGGTAAGCCCCAAGGGCGCAGTTAATCTCCAAAGGGGCGCATTAAGCTCTAGGGAATGAGTTAAGCTCCAAGGGGTGCCCAGTTTAAGCTTGCAAAGGAACAGTTAATTCTAAAGGGAGATGATTAAGCCCCCAAAGGAGTAATAAAACTCCAGGGGAGAAGTTAGGCTCTAAAGGGAGTAATTAAGATCCAAGGGGAGAAGTTAAGTTCTACATGAAATAATTAAGCTCCAATGGGAGCAGTTACGCTTTACGGAAGGAAGAAAACTTTTTAAAGTAACTCTGCATGAAAGCCAAAGCTGGGAGTAAGGCGCTTAAGATTACATTTTCATTTCGTAAAATGCTTCCGTTAAAGTGACTGCCAGAAAGTTATGAAAAGTTTAGACTATGAAATGAAACGGGAGAGTTATTTTGGGCAGTTCGGGATCGCAGGAGAAATGTGGCCGGACATGAAATCGCAGAAGATAATCGTGTCTCAAGAATATAAGATTTACGTATTTGTTATTTCCTTAACCGATTTATCGCAGTTTTCCCTTGGTATAGCTTTTCGAAGGCTGAGATTTTAAGCATTCTAAAACGATTTAAAACGCAGGAAGAAAAGGAACGAAGAGAATATAGTCATTTAAAACACTCCCCCCCGCCCCCGTAAACAAAAACCCTGCTTTGTTTATTTCGTTCAGATCTTTTGGCTTCTCCCCAAAAAATCCGAAAATCATTTGACTTCGCAGAGATGTTACGGCCATCATGGACAATAATATTGAGTATCGCAGCTGAAGCGACGAATGACACCGAGGAAAAACATCCATACAATACTGATATTCAAACTCTTGGGTTATAAGGACCGTCTGCGCCTGATACACTACTAGAAAAGACCACACTGTTCGAGATATGATGAACGCCGGTTGTACCACGGTTAGTTGCGTGGAACAAAGTTGTCTTCCTTTTTTTTCGAATTATCTGTCACAGACGTCAAGATAATGAATGTAATCCCGATCGAGATTTATTATTCATCATATTAAAGCGGTAGTGCATTATTCCATCTCTCATTAAATACACCTCAGGATTTGTGATTTGTGTTACATATCTATATCTATATTATCTATCTATCTATCCTACTATCTATCTATCTATCTATATCTCATCTATCTATCTATATATATATATATATATAGTATATATACATATATGACATACATATAAATATATATGTATATAGTATATAGTATATATATAGTATTATATATATATGACATATGTTTAATATGAATATATATAGTATAGATAATATATATTAATATTTATATATTAATATATATACATATATATATATATAATAATATATATGATATATATATATATATAATATATATACATATATATAATATATATAAATATATATATATATATATATATATATATATATATATATATATATATATATATAATATATAATATAGATAGAGAGAGAGAGAGAGAGAGAGAGAGAGAGAGAGAGAGAGAGAGAAGAGGGCGAGAGGAAGAGGAGAGAAAGAGAGACAGTCGGGGGATGAGGGGGGAGGGGATCAAGCGGACGGAACAAGAAAGAAGGGGATAAAATAAAGAGGGCTGAAGGACAGGGAAGTGAAAGGAGAATAAAAGGGCATAATTTCAGAGTGGAGTGGAGGCTGGATGAGACGGACACGGGGACAGGAGGGCGGCGGGAGGGGGGGGGGGACAGGAGAGCGGGAGTGAGAGGAAGGAACAAAGGCGTGAAGGAGTGGAAGCATTCCAATATTATCGGAAACGGAGGAGAATTTTAGCGGCAGATTGCGTGGAAGTAACGGACGGAATATGAAGGTTGATGTGGTCAGCAAGGCCCATACTACCTGAAACATATAATATACATACATTCATTTATATATATATATATATATATATATATATATATATATATATATATATATATATATATATATATATATATATATTATATATATATATATATATATATATATATATATATATATATATATATATATATATATACATATGTGTGTGTGTGTGTGTG
>NW_020870222.1:728461-730961 GCF_003789085.1 Penaeus vannamei | reverse complement strand
CATACAAACTCTGCAGTGTCGCCTACTATTATCGACATTCTAAAAACTAACATGACACTATGGATAACAACGCTTTCTCTAACCCACCATAATGGTACTTTTCACCGAGCCAATTGAAAAATAATGTGGAATATTTTAAGGTGATTCACTGTCTCCACTCCTATTCTGTCTGCTATTAATTCAACTTTTACTAAAACTAAAGAACACCGGGTATATACACAAGATTTTAGTGACGAAATCACTGACCGCCTCTTTTACATGGACGATCCCCAAAATCGTCAATATTAGCTAAAAACAATGAGGATTTAGAAGGGCTGCAGCAAACTGTATAGCATTGTGGTGATGAAATCGGAATGTTATTTGTATTAGGTAAATATGCAAAGGCAACATTTAAAAGAGGAAAGTTCTTCCACGCCACTAATGTTAATATTAGTGACAATACCATACGAAACCTCGAGGAAGAGAAAGTAGATAAGTATCTTGAAGTCAGTGAAGTAAAGGGTATGCAACTTAGCTAACATATAGGGAGTTATTATGCTACCCAAGATCAAAATCTTTTTACAAGGAACTACCAAGGAAATACAACCAGAAAAGGAACAAAGACTGAATGTTGTTTCTGTGACCAGTTCAGTGAGACCATTGACCATTTAGTCTCTGGTTGTTCGGTACTAGCACCAAACCAGTACGTGAACAGGCACGATCAGGTTGGCCAGTATAGTCACTGGAACAAATACCAACACTTTGTTCTCCCCTTCGTTGAGAAATGGTATGAAAACAAAACTATTACAAATGGTCGAGAATGAACACGTTACCATGTTATGGGACTGGTATTAAAACTGAAGAACAATCCAAGCTAACGGACCTGATAAAAAAAAAGAAAAGAAAAAAAAATGATGAAACGACTTGTATAATGATTGACATGGCAGTGTCTACTGAAAGAAATGTATCAATAAAGGAATTCGACAGACTGCCAAAGAATAAAGATCTACACATTGAAACTGAATGACTGTGGCACCTAAAGACAACGATTGTACCAGTAGTGGTTGGAACAGTTGGTCTTGTCAACAATTACACTAAAACTTGTTGAAAATGTTTTGGACATGACGCCTGCTGGAAATAGAGAAAACCGTTCTTATTAGTACTCCACACCCGCTAGGAATAGTATTATGATAATATAGACTTGTATTCTTTTATGTTCTTTTTGTTGGGTTTCGGATTGTGTCGAAATTGTTTTATTTTCTAAATTTATTGCTGCTGATAATGCATCGGAACATTGTGTATTGGTTATCATTTTGTGTCATCCTTTCTCATAACCTTTGGGTAAGAGCCGGCACAAGGGTTGTAAAACAGCATATTAAAAATAATGATAATTTAATCATAATATTAACAACAATAAATGATAATAACAATTAATTATGATGATAATGACAATGATGACATAAATAACAATCGTAATGAAATAATAAAGGTAATAGAAATAGTAATAAACTATAATAGTAATGTAAAAGGTAACGATAGTAATCAACACAATAATCATGAGAATAGTAAAAACGTGAGTGTGTGAACTAATCTTATCTAATCTATAAGTGTGTGTAACCGCGCATCTATCACCCACAGTGAATTCCCTATTTACTTTTCTCTATATTATGTATCTTGCACATTCTCTATTGTATAAGTTTACATCTTGTTTACCCATTCCCCTCACATCTATTCAGAAATCAGCAAGTGTCACAATAAAAGATATATTCATTTCTTTTGCGGTCCCCTGATTATGCAGTCCTGTTAAGACTGAAGCCAACTAGTCGGTCACGCTCTCCACGATATCACTCATTGGAGAGCTTTGATAACCTTTGACCTTTTCTTGCCCTGACATCATGTCCGATTGCTGAAACAAGGCAGATAGCAAAACAGCTCTTTGATTAAAAAGATAAAAAAAAGAGAAAAAATACGATAATATGTAAGGTAGACACGTAGTCCAGAAAACATTTCTCCAAATTTATTATTATTATTATTATTATTATTATTATTATTATTATTATTATTGTTATTATTATTATTATTATCATTTACTGCATTCGGTATTAATGCAGGATAACGAAAGGATCTAGAAATGTATCATAATTTTAATATACATCAGCCCGTCTAAGTGAGATCAAAACTTATATTCCGTAAAGAACCTGAGCACTGGAAGCAAACCTATGAAAGAAAAGGAACAAGAGAAGTAAGTGTTATTACTTAGTATATAATTGAAATTACATGCTCACATGATTATCCATCTATCTATCTATATATCTATATTGAAATATATTCTTACTAAATTACTGTTGCCAATATGTTTGGGAATTTTCAGAATAGCAAAGACTTCATGATTCTTTAATAATCTCTATCCTATGGCAAGACCCTTCAACTTAATTTTATTCTTAAAGTACATCTTTGGTAGTGCCGCCACCACTTTGTTTTCGGTTTTTAATGAATCCTAGAGGAAACCCAATTTTGATTT
>NW_020870222.1:708461-713461 GCF_003789085.1 Penaeus vannamei | reverse complement strand
CACACAACACAACACCACACACAGGACACACACACACACAGCAATATATAGTTAATATATATAATATATATAGAATTATATAATATAGTATATATACTTATATATAATATATATTACTATATTAATATATATATATAAGCATAGTATGTATATATAACCTTGTTTGTTCCTCGTTCCCTTCCTCATCATTATTCATATCCTTTCTCTTTCGTTATTATCGAGTGAAGGATTTTTAACGCCATGTCCGCCCACGCCGACCGCCAGTATCCAAGCAGGCGTCGCTGAAACCGCAGACGTCGGCCACGCAGGACAGGGCGGCCGAATTTCTGACAATGGTCCGTGACGATTCTTTCTGAAAAAAAAAATGCAAACTGGAATGGAAAAGTTGCGGAATGTTAGGCCGACTAGGTTATCATGGCGTCCGCTGCCGGGAGTGGCTTTTCGTTTTATCGTATGCAATAAAAAGAAAAAAAGAAAAATCGTAATAGAATGCAATGGAACCAAAAGAGACACGGCGCCCACGTTCATACCGACACGTAAACGAACTTAAACAGACACCTGTGTAGCTACCTGCCTGTCTGTCTGTGTACGGGTCCCGCCCTTCCTATTACATATGTATATATATCTTTCTGTTTTCATTTGTATACCATTCCCAATGACAAAAATAAAAACTTTTTTGTATTGCGATTAACTTGTTGAGTTTCAAACAAAAGGCTGCAAATAATTACTTGTTCGCCTATATGCAAATATTTGAAGTTATTCTGTGCCAAAGTACAAGTATGTACACATTCATTTTGATATTCAGAATGAGAATATGCCTCTTAGCACTTAAAGAGGAAGAGAGCGAGAGAGGAAGGGAAGGGGGGACGCAGGAGAGGGAGAGGTGGAGAGAGATGAGAGAGAAAGAGAGAGAGAGAGAGAGAGAGAGAGAGAGAGAGAGAGAGAGAGAAGAGAGAGAGAGAGAGAGAGAGAGAGAGAGAGAAGAGAGAGAGAGAGAGAGAGAGAGAGAGAGAGAGAGAGAGAGAGAGAGAGAGAGAGAGAGAGAGAGAGAGAGAGAGAGAGAGAAAGAGAGAAAGAGAGAGAGAGGACGAGGGATGAAGAGAAGAAGAGAGAAAGAGAGAAAGAGAGCGAGAGAGAGAGAAAGAGAGTAGGAGGAGAGGGAGAGAGAGAGAGAGAGAGGATGAGGAAGGTAAGGAGAGAGAGGAGATAGAGAGAGAGAGAGAGGAGAAGAGACGAAGTAGACGAGATGTTAAAGAGCTGTCGAGAGAGAAGAGAGAGAGAATAGAGAGAGAGGAAGATTGAGGAGAAAGGAGAGGAGGAGGAAGAGAGGATAAGAAGTAGGAAGGTAGAAGAGAGTGGGTAAAAAGCATGAGAAGAGAGAGGGTAGACGAGAGAGCGTATGGAGAGAGGGAGGGCGAGGAGAGAGAAGAGAGGAGGAAATAGAGAGAGAGGAAGGAGAGCGATAAATAAAGAGAGACGAAGGCCCAGAGAATTGTAAGAGAAGTATAGAGATGGCAGAAGGAGGACAAGAGAGAAAGAGAGATAATGATTTAGCATGAGAGAGAGAGGAGATGGGGGTGACAGGGAAAGGTGGGGAGAGAGAAGAGAGAGAGAAATGAGAGAGAGGAGCCAATAAGATGTTAAGAAGGAGAAGTAAAGAGAGAACCGGGGAGAGAGAACATGGAGAGAGAGATGTCAGAAGAAGAAGAGAAGATGATTGATGTGATTATGAAGGGAGAGAGAGTACGGGAAAGGAGAGAGGGGAGAGAATGAAAAGTGTGAAAAAATCAGAGAAAGAAAACAAAGAGAGAGAATGAGAGAAGATGAGAAGTAGAGAGAGTATAGGAAGTAAGATGAGAGAATGAAGAGGGAGAGAGAGAGAGAGAGAGTTAAGAGAGAAGAGAGAGAGAGAGGAGAAGAGAGAGCGATAGTAGAGAGAGAGAGAGGGTAGAAGAAGAGAGAATGAGGAGAATAAATAGATGACGAAAAGAGAGATTGAAGAGTGGAAGAGAGTGCGAGGAAGAGAAGAGAGAGGAAAGAGAAAAGAGAGATGAGATAAGGAATAGAGAGAAAGAGAGAGAGAAGGAAAGAGAGAGAGAGAAAGAGAGAAAGAGAAAGATAGAGAAGAAAGAGAGAAAGAAGAGGAAGAATACGAGAAGAAAAAGGAGAAGAGAGAAAAAAGAGAGTAGAGAAAAGAGAAGAGGAGAGAGAGGAGAGAGAGAGAAGAAGAGAAGATGAGAATGGAAGAGAGTAGAGGGAGCAGAAGGATGAAGAGAGTAGAGAGAGAGAAGGAGAGTAGAGAGAGAAGAGAGAGAAGATAAAGAGATGAATGAGTAAAGAAGAGAGAAGAGATAGAATAACTATAATGGAAAGCATGAAAGCTGGATAGATTGATTGCATAATGGAGTAAGTATAGGTAGAAAGCGAATAAAAGAATAGGAAGTAGTAGAGTAGAGAGAGAGAAAAGGAAAAAAATAAAAAGATGATTAAGCAATCATAATTAGAAGTGGTGATTTGTAGAAGAGAAGGAACGAGCCGTAAAAAGGAAAATTGCAGATAACGACGTCGAAGCAACTAACGAGGAAACTTTGCTCTCGCCGAATGGGTGAAGGTGATGCTGCGCGGTTGATGGTGATGCGATGCCTGTGGTGATGGTGATGCGATGCCTGTGGTGATGGTGATGCGATGCCTGTGGTGATGGTGATGACGAGAGTATACGGAGCTGTGATGGCGGAGGGAGGGAGTGGACGTGTGGGTGGGAGCAGAGCTGCGCAATTGGTGTCGGGAATGTGCTTGCAGGGACTAGGGTCTTCTGGAGGCCTTTTGCGTTGGGGATCGGTGTGCGCAATGCCATCTTGAAGTACTTACTTATGTCGTGGTGAGATTCTTAAGCAGAAGGAAGGTGTAAAATCCAAAAAACAAGAAAAAAGGGAAGATCAGAAAGGAAAGAAGGAAGGAAGAGAGAGAGAGAAAGGGACGTCGGCAGTCCATTGGCGCATCCTGGAAAGCCAGCGTCTTCGGGGAGGTCGTTTGCATCTTCTCAAGGGTTGTCCAAGTCGCCACTTCGGGTCGTCCATCTCCTGGCCCGAGATAGTGTTTGGAGAGCAGCCGCCGCGCTCCCAGGGCAGTTGAGGGAGATTGATTGGTTAAAGGCAAATGCCTCCACGTTAAATCTGTAGCCTCGCAAAAAAAAAAGATAAAAAAGAAAGTCACAAAGCGCAAAAAAAAAGAAAAATAGCGAGCAGGACAAACACTCCTCCAGCGAGAATCATAGCGAAACATCCACTCATTTACACGCCCGAACATCATTTTTTTTTTTTTTTTTTTCATCACAGAGACCCGAAAATCAGCCCCGTCCAGTCACGTCCTTCAAGCGGTATAACAGGCGGGTCCCGAGTGTCCACAACTCGGCGCTGTCACACAAGTTTTCCCGAGAACTGACCGCAGGCTGACGTCACAGCTGCCGGGGCTTTGTGCGATGCTGCACACCAGGGACACGGAACTCCCTTCTTAGATTACCTGTCTCACTTAATCCATTCAATGAGACGGACCCAGCGCTCCCGCCGCCCCAAATTGGGCCGGCCTTTCTTTGCACATCGAATTCCGTTAAGGGTACCTAACACACACACGTACAAATAAACGAAATATATATAATATATATATATATTATATATATTATATATATATATAATATATATAATATATATATATATATATATACTATATAATATATATATATATATATACATACATTAATATATATATATATATAATACACATACACAGAATATAAATATATACATATATATATATATATATATATATATATATATATATATTATATATATATATTCAAATATGTATGTATGTATGTATCTACTTATCTCATTCTCTATCTATATATCTTTCTATTCACACACACACACAATACTATATACACACACCCACACACACATACACACACACACACACACACACACAACCACACACACACACACACACACACACATATATATATATATATATATATATATACACACACACACATATTTATATATACACAAATGAGTTATTTGGTTATGTATCAATGCTTTAAATCCCTGCTTCCAACTTTGCGTTCCGTCGACGGATTTCACCCGTGGCCTCGCATCTCCACCGAAGGCTGAACCAAATAATAAGCGAATCAATTACCGCTCGCGCTCGCTCCGATGATATAATTAGGGCCGGTGCCAAGATCGCAATCACGGGATAATCCGAAATCATAAAAGTACTTTTTGTTGGCGAATTAATCGTCGTTTGTTTTGGTGCGAGAGACGGTTCGGAAATTAGCCTTTGGGTTTGATGGGAATAAGGTTGGTGTTTGTGATGTATGGGTATGTTGTGTCTGGGTTCGGATAGTGCAGTATGCAAGTTGAAATGGATTGCAGACGATTATTACTGTAGCATTTATGTATATAGAATCATTATTGATCTGTATGGACAAGCAAGACATATAGAAACACATGCATACAGATTCAAACACAAACGTTCTCTTTCTTTCTCTCAAATGCACGCACATCCCACAAACGTACAAGCGCTCACACACAAGTACACAAATTCTCTCTCTCTTTCTTTCGTTTTCTCTTTCTGTCTGTCTCTCAATCTCTCTCTCTACCTCTCCCTCCGACCTTCTCCCATTCCCCTCTCTCCCTCTGTCCTTCTCTCCTCCCTCTCTCCTTCCGTCCTTCTCCCTCTCTCTCTCTCCCTCCTCCCGTCCCATCCCTCTCACTCGCTCCCGGATGACACACACACTCGCACACGCACACGCAGTCCCGTCAACGTAGACGAGGGCATCGGCGTCGACATCGTGACACCAGGCCAGAGGGATCTCGGGAGAGCTGCAAACACGTCGTCCAAAAAGTGATTAGGGAAACTAGGACTGGTGAAGGATTTTCCAAGAAACGGGAGAAGGGGCTGTTTCCGAAGCTGGACGAGGGACGACGAGAGAGAGGGCGTAGAGA
>NW_020870222.1:698461-703461 GCF_003789085.1 Penaeus vannamei | reverse complement strand
CTCCCAGGATGATGGGCACCTGTAGCAGATACCATTACAAATATATCTCGCAAAGAAGTGAAAAAGGAGCCACTGTCACCACACATTTGATTAATGTATGGGAACGTGTGTGTGTACGAGAGAATAATAATAGTGTAGAATTGTAGTGTCTAAACATTTTCGCCTATTGCACCTTCTTGTACTGTTACGTACCCCCGCCCCCCGTCCAGCACGACTATACAAACTGTTTTATTTAACATAATGCAAATAATATACTAATTATGAAAAGACTGCATTGCAGGAGAGTTGGTCAATAAATACCACCATAGAACATGTGATGTTGTATCTCTGTGTATATGTGTGCTCCTTGTTTGTTCACGTACCCTCATGATCTATGTTGCGTAACTCCGGGGGTACGCGGACCCCAATTTGGACAACACTAGTGTAAAAGACGGATGTGGGGGAAGGAGCGAAAGAGTGTAAATGCAGTATGTGTGTCTGTAGTGTATATGTATGGTGCGAGATTAGGAGAGGCGTGTGCGGAGAGAATCCTCTAACGCAATTAAGCAAGTAATTATCTTGGTAAAATAAACAAAGAGAAACTTGTAGCACTCAAACTAGGTAAATTGTTCACTACCAATTATCCTATTAGCATCCTCTTTCAATTATTAAGTTCGGGCGTTTGATAAAACGAAACATATGTAAAAATATCTATTTCGGAATAGTTAAGAAACACGAACTGATAAAACAATAACGCAAGCGATGGAGTAAAATGAAACGCTAAAACATAAAAGACAATAAAACAAATCATGAAATAAGGTTAAGCACTTAAAATACAGCAAAACGAACGGTGAAGCAAAAATGAACTTGGATCATGAAAAAACAAAGATAAGACAAATTAAAGCAATAAAACAAAAACGATAAAACAAAATCAACTTAATACCTTAAACACTGAACATAAACAGGTAAGAGAACAAAAAAGTAAAACAAACAATAAAAGTTACAATAAAAAAAACCCGAAGATGATAACAGAGGATAACAGGTCACTTGTTGTTCCAATCAATATCTTTGCAACTTATCTCTTACGACCTATACCAATATTGTTCTCACGACCCACGTAATTGCTCAAGACGGGAAAGCCCATTCCGTGGTTCCTCAGACGGTCTTTCGAGGCAGACCGCTAGCAACGACCCATCTTTCTTTGAATGCTTGCTTTCCATGTTACTTTGAGGGCGGGGATTAGTGAGGTTTGAGGGGGGATAGTGGAGTTTGAGGGCGGGGATAGTGTAGGTTTGAGGGCGGGGACAGTGTAGGTTTGAGGCGGGGACAGTGTAGTTTGAGGGCTGGGAGAGTGGAGGTTTGAGGGCGGGGATAGTGAAGGTTTTCAGGGCGGGATAGTGGGAGGTTGGTTCTTTTTCCAATCAAAATGGATACACCATATCGTAAAACTTAATAGTGTATAACAAAATCTAGATTAATCAAATCAAATAAGTCCAAGTGATAATCCATAATAAAAATAAATGAATTAGAATAATAGTTGGGTAAGGTAGAGAACCAATAAATGTTAAAACACAGCGGAGAGCATCCTCTTCACTTTCGAGGCGACCGCTAGCAAACAATATCATCTGTTTGATGTCTGCTTCCCATGTTATTTTGAGGGCGGGATAGTGTAGGTTTGAGGGCTGGGATAGTGTAGGTTTGAGGGCGGGTGTATGAGGTGGATAGGAGGTTTGAGGGCGGGGGATAGTGGGAGTTTGAGGGCGGGGAATATGGGAGGTTTGAGGGCTGGGTTGAGTTTGAGGGCGGGGATAGTGTAGGTTTGAGGGCGGGGAATAGGTATGAGCGGATAGTGAGTTTGAGGCGGGGATAGTGTAGGTTGAGGCGGGGATAGTGAGGTTTGAGGGCGGGGAATAGTGTAGTTTTGAGGGCGGGATGTAGGTTTGAGGGCGGGGATAGTGGAGGTTTGAGGGCGGGATAGTGGAGGTTTGAGGGCGGGATAGTGTAGGTTTGAGGGCGGGATAGCGTAGGTTTGAGGGCGGGATAGTTGTAGGTTTGAGGGCGGGGGATCGGGAGTGTAGGTTTGAGGCGGGATAGTGGAGGTTTGAGGGCGGGGATAAGTGAGGCCGGGGATAGTGTAGGTTTGAGGGCGGGATAGTGTAGGTTTGAGGGCGGGGGATAGTGGAGGTTTGGAGGTTTGAGGGCGGGCGAGGTTTGAGGGCAGTGTAGGTTTGAGGGCTGGGATAGTGTAGGTTTGAGGGCGGGGATAGTAGTTAGGTTTGAGGGCGGGGATAGTGGAGGTTTTGAGGCGGGGAATTGGAGGTTTGAGGCGGGATAGTTAGGTGTTTGAGGGCGGGGATAGTGTAGGTTTGAGGGCGGGATAGTGAAGGTTGAGGGGGGGAGGGGGGCGGGGATAGTTGAAGGTATTGGAGGTTTGCGGGGATTAGTGAGGCTTGAGGGCGGGAGTGTAGGTTTGGGATAGGTTAGGTTTGAGCGGCGGGGATAGGTGAGGGCGGGAGATAGTGAGGGTTTGAGGGCGGAATAGTGTAGGTTGAGGCGGGGATAGTGTAGGTTTGAGGGCGGGGATAGGTTTGAGGTTTGAGGGCTTGAGGGCGGGGACAGTGCAGGTTGGTTTCTTTTCCCAATCAAAATGGATACACCATATCGTAAAACTTAATAGTGTATCAACAAAATCTAGATTAATCGAATAAAATTAGTCCAAGTGATAATCCATAAAAAAATAATTGAATTAGAACAATGGGTTGGGAAGTAGAGAACAATGAATGTTAAAAACACAGCGAGAGCATCCTCTTCACTTCGCGAGATAAACGCCTTTTTCTCTGAGCCTGTGGAGGATTTCGAAGATTTTGAGCTGACATCATTGTGCAAAGGGGCGAAGTCAAAAAGACTTCATAGCAAACACATCACACACACACAACACAAACACACACCACACAAACACACACACACACACACACACACACACACACACACATATATATAATATATATATATATAATATATTATATATATATATATATATACACACACACACACACACACACACACACACACACACACACACACAACACACACACACACCACACACACATATATATATAATATATATATATATATATATATATATATGTATGTATATATATATATATATACATATATATATAGTATATATATATATTATAATATTTATAATAATTATATATATATATATATATAATATACACAACATACATATAATAGCATATATATACATATATATATATATATATATATATATATATATATATATATATATATATATATATATATATATATATATTATATATATATAATATAAAGCGTTGGAAGGTACACCTATATGACCCTGCGACAACACCAGGATGTATACGCACGTAATATCAGAGCTTAATGAGCGGGCTAGCGTAAACCGGGTAAGCGATATCAAGATGATAACAAAGGGGTCAACACCAAAGCCTTCCGGGGTGGGAGCTCCGTTGCTCAGCAGGGACTTCAAAAGGAATCCACCCTGATCAGCATTGGCACCACGCTCAGTGCACAGTGGATTATTTCCAGTAAAGATAAACAATGAATAAACAAACACAGAAAGGTGAATAAGAAATAATTTGTTTCTCTCTGCACAGTGACATAACCACCAAAGGAATGATGTGTGTGATTTTGCATTTTTCCAGCCAGATGCGTGATTAAACAATTAAATAAAATAAAATAAAATAAAATAAATGAAATGAAATGAAATGATTAAACAGATTTTTCAGCCTTTTCCCTGAATTGCGAGAGATCAGTGTCTGTATCCTGTTAGTAGAAGAGGCATTGGCCGGAGCCTATCCACTGGAAGAAGTCCTCAATGGGAACACCAGCGAACTCTGACGCGTCCTTTTGGCAGGTTGAGTAAACGGCGAATTGGAACCACATGTTCGGATGAATGGATGTCCTGTTGCCCCGAACGAGGACAGAAGGCTACGGTCAGTCCCACAGAACCGGTGGCAGAGGAGCGTCCTTTCGCGAGACAAACGACGTGGCAGTCATGAATAACACACACGCAGGGAAGAGCATGTGGATTGATGGGGTAGCGATGTTTCTGGCGGCCTAGAGGATTTGAGGGTAGGTTTTAGTGTGAGTTTATTTATGCCGAATATAACTATTATGCCATATCACTCACCTACCTATATTATATATACAAATTTCATATATAATAATATCAATTTAATATATATTTATGTATTTATATGGTGCTCATATCCCCTACTGTACCTACTCCATATAATATACTATATATACATATATATACTATATAAAGTAATAGGGAATATTATTCACTGCTATTGTATACTGTATATATATGTATAAATCCAGTCATGTTATTATTATGTATATTGTATATATATGATAGTAAATATGTACTACCATGTATATGTATTGTATACATATATAATTATTAGTATATCTATAATAATTCTAATATATATACTAAAATTATATATTATATATTATATTATTATTTGTTTACTAATATGTGTATACTACATTATATTATATTGGTTATATATATAAATTACTATACCCGGCGTACAAATATATATAAGCTATATTTATAGTATTATAATAATAGTATTAATGTGTGTGTGTGTGTGCATCGCTCGCTGCTGTGTGTTATGTGTGTAGTAGTGTATTATAATAATAAACTAATCAAATTAATAAATATAGTAATACATATAATATAAATAATATATAATATTATATTAATAATTAATATAATAATACTAAACCACTACCATATAAATATGAAATATCATATTACATAACTCTAATAATAATATATATAGTAATAATAAATAATTATATCTCTTATATATCTACTATAAATCCTTACCTCACTACTACTATATATTATACCTATATATAAAAATAAAATATAACTGCCCTACTCCAGCTATGTATATATGTAATCAGTGGATAATCAGAATATGTATAAATATACAAATATA
>NW_020870222.1:688461-690961 GCF_003789085.1 Penaeus vannamei | reverse complement strand
TGTTGTTATTAACGGATCAATAATCTTCATTATCACAATAAAAACTATGAACAGCAACGAGAACAACTGTCTTAACAATGGTGATAATGATCATCATTGTCAGTATTATTATTCTATCATTGTTATTAGCATTATCCTTTATTATCATTATCTTTTTTGTTATTATAATTATTATTATCATTTGCAAATATCCACTTAATTCACTGACGCAGGATATAAGCGTAAACAAGCAAAGGCAACTCTCCTTGTTTAGAAAAAATATTTTTACGAGTAGGCTGAAATAAGGAGGCCGAGAACGTCCCCGCCTGTAGCCTCATTTTAGAAAGGACAGAATCAGAGAGACGGTCATAAAATTCCAGCCGAGTTGAACAGTGTGCATCGCAATAATCGAACCATTGCAGTATTTCCTTTAGCCTCTGTTTCATGTAAGGACTGTAGTAATAGCTCAGCAGCTTACGAGTCGAAAAGCTTTCTCTAAATTGTTGCAGTGTCTTCTGTTCTCTTCTGTACATACGGATATTCAGGACTTGAAATTGATTGCACATCTGTCAGCAGCGAGTGGAAGTTTACGATACAGCTGGTGCAGTGAAACGTTTAAAAAAGGACTAGTTTGATAATATACTTCTTACATTTTCCCAAGCTTCTTATTGCAGTGCAACGAGAACATCCTTTCCCTTGCCGGATCCTAGGTTGTTTAACAGCGGTGTGCAACTGCTTGGGTTGCAATGCACTAATCTCTCTACTCCCCGTATAAAACGTTGATTTGAAAACGTTAATCACGGGCCGGACTACGAAATTTGCGTTGCGCTCAGAATTTCTTCCAACCTCACTTTTCAGTTCAGAAGGGCAGAAGGACATCGTAAGTTCGCTTTTCCTGTACATTTCCTGTGGTTTCAAGAGCGCAATCTTATTTCAGTATTACTGGGAGCGAGTTTTTAGTTTTTGAAGGTACGAGATGGCTGCGAGGAAGAGAGGACCACCGACTGTGGTTATGCGATATCCGAGAAGCGCAGGTTATTGCCGGAGAAGCGTATTCGAGACAGAAAAACACCTTCCGAACATAGTTTGAAACTCATATGGGGAGACGGGTATTCTCAGGGAGAGAACGTAGGTATTAGCAGCGCTGTGGACTGTCTGTACACTATCGGACTAATAACGCGGATAAAATAAGAATCAAGGCGAATTAACCGTCGGTTAAACATGTTAAAAGAAAGAAAGAAAGAAAGAAAGAAAGAAAGAAAGAAAAAAACGCCTTCAAGTGGCTCCGTCGCGGCGGGCAGGAGGAAGGTGCGGGTCGGCAGTTGTTGCTTGTTGGTCGAAGGGCAAAGACTGCACAGTGTTTGGTGAAGTCTGGGATACCAAAACCATTCCCATACGCAGTGACAACACTCCAACTGAATCATATGGGTGATGGGAAATAACTAGATATGAGGGCAGGGGGTGGGATGGGGGGGGAATAAACAAAATATTATTTTCTTTCGGAATTTTGAACTCTTTCGAAATGCCGGTGTTGCAGTGTTTGGTTTGTGGACTCCTTCATTTTTAGATAAATATTCTGTTTTATTCTCTTGGATTAATTTTTTTTTAAAAATCTAATTGTTTTAATTGCTTCAACAGGGTGTTTTGCTTCATTATGATATATACTCTGATAATTTACTGTTTTATATTCCTAGCGTTTTAGAAAATGTATTTCTCTGCACTGTTACATCTCTTTTCATGAATTCCCTGTGTAACTTACAAATAAGTTACAAGAACATCTAACGAATGTAAGATTATTTTTTCAAATACATAATTTTGTTTGTGACTTATTAAGAAAGTCCTTTCACTCTTTTCTTGAAATACTTACATTTTTCTTGACATTTTCAACACCCGGCGAATCAGGAATGGCTTGACGGGTACATGCACAGTTGCATGAGGATTTCGTTGTGATAAATCTGTATTCATAGAGCAATTCAGATCGGCCAGCCACATGCAAGGGGAGGAGAGGGCTTGTTATCGATATGTCACGAAAGGCATTTCACTTATATAAAACTATCTTTGCAAAAACGTGTAGTACTGGAAAAAGGTCTATCTATCTATATTATTAATCAACACGAATAGCCTACTTGCAAGAGAAGTGTGGAGTTGTTGCAGCGCAAAGCCAACGTACGGATCAGTGCCGTGCATGGCCCCAGGGGAAATGCATGCACGGCGACCTCCCAGCAGTTCCCTCCACACCCAGACAGGAGGAGTGATTAGCGGGATAGAAAGGAGTCTTTCGATCTCCATTTCCGTCAAGGAGCGAATGAAACTGTCCGAGGAAGCAGGGGAGAGAGCAGGGCTGCGAGAGGTCAAGGGGTCAGGAGGTCAAACGCATTATCCATATGTGTGAGCTACACGGAAAGATGCGGCGATATGGGAGGAATTCTCATTAAAGTCATGAGGACGTCGGTCGCCACATAAGAATGGGGAGGATCTTTCAGGGACATTCGGATATTGCATTTCCACTTGACTTGCTGCA
>NW_020870222.1:678461-683461 GCF_003789085.1 Penaeus vannamei | reverse complement strand
AATAAAATATATTATAATATATTAAAATAAGATAATATATTAAAATAAAATATATTATAATATATTTTATTTTATGTTTTATTTATTTTATTTTATTTTTTATTAATTATCTTTTATTATGATATTCGTCCGATATCACCCTAACCTCCCATCTCTCTGTGCTGATTTTCTTCTTTTCTGACATCGGTCTCGCCTGACATCCCTTTCCGCGATATTTTCATATTCTTCTTCCCCCTTCTTCTCTCTCTCTCTCTTCTTTTAATTCGCAAAATGAATAAACAAGAGAAAAAGAGATGATAGTATTAGTAGACGTGAGTCGCGAATTGCAGGCAGGAGGGAGGGTGGAGCAACTTGCATACGATTATCTCTCGCACAGTAAAGCGTTGGAGATTTCGCTGCTATCATCATCATCATTCATCATCATCATCATATCATCATCATCATCATTATGATGATGATGATCATCATTATCATCATCATCATCATAATCACCCCCATCATCATCATAATCATAATCATCATCATCATAATCATAATCAATCATCATAATCATAATCATCATCATCATCATCATCATCATCATCATTATGATCATAATCATCATCATCAATCATCATCATTCATCATCATCATCATCATCATCATCATCATAATCATCATCTTCATAATCATTAATCAATCATCATCATCATCATTCATCATCATCATCATCATCATCAATCATCATCATGATCATCATCATCATCATATCATCATCGATTAACGTATGGGAACGTAGTGTGTATGCATAAAGAATGATGAAGTTTAACGAAGAGTATAAGGCACGGAAGGATTGCGTGTAAGTGCATGTATGCGTGTGTGTGTGTACATGTACTGCGTGAGTGTAAAAGACTGGTAAGTGTGTACTTAAGCCGAGACGTGTGCGTAGGATATCTTCCCAAAACGCACATGGTAAGCGATTTAACTTTGTATATAGCTTCTTTATCTTAAATTTCATTTCGCTTTTACAGTCCTCAAAAATTTGTCTTTCCTCACAGTGCTTTGGTGATGGAGTTTTGAGACGTGACTTATACTTAAAACATTTATTAAAACAACTGAAAGGGAAAACTTAACTAAAACGAAAGAAAACTCAAATCAATAAAACACAGAACACAAGTAAAACACAAAAAGGGATAAAAAAACCCAGTAAAACACAGACATAAAACACGTAAAATAATGAAATGAAACGCGTAAAACAAGGACATAAAACCCGAACTTAAAATGAGTTAAAATGACTAAGAGAAGAACCAATCTATGTTTCCCTATACTTGATGAAAAAGGTCACGAATCCTCTCCCAATTCCTCATCAATAAAACATCATAACCCAATTTATATTTACAGAGCAAAAGGCCTATTCCGGGGCTCTCTGACAACCTTTCTCGATCACGTGACCACGAGACCTCCATATAAGCGCTTCTCATCTTCCTTCATTAACTTTTTCAGCGGGAATAAAAAATAAATAACTAGAATAAATAAAATAGGTCAAACTGCACTCGAAAAATTATTGATTATAGAATTAAAGATTAAAATAAAAGTTGACCTCTTATTAATAATCTGTATAGTAAAAGTTCGTGTCTTATGGAGGAAGGATAAAAATAATAAATGATATAAACAAAACAATAAGCAAAACACGCATAAAACAATAAAATGGAATGGAGTCGAACGCATTTTCCCGCTCGCTTTCGGTGCTCGTAGCTCGGGGGTAGAGCGTTTTTTCCTCGCATCCCAAGGTATATAAGTACAGATCTCGTCACTAAGCGTCACTTAACACATAAGTTAACTGGAAATAGTTGACACAGGCCGGGCCACTCTAGAGAGAACGCCCGGGTGAAGCTAGTCTTCGCAAATCTAACTGAACTGAACTGATCACTAAAGGTGCTGTCACAATAGCACTTTTTCCGTCAAATTTTTGACAATTTTCTGATTTTTTTTTAACAATTTTTTAGCGAATTGTCGATTTTCCAGTCAGACGACAATGATCTTTTCCGTCTGAACACCTTTTCGTCAACTTTTTCAGCCAAGCATAGTCAAACCAAGAGCTATATTCGAGAATGTTTGTATTTATGTTAAATAGAATAAAAAAACTGACGGAAAAAAAGTGTAGTGTGACAGCGCCTTAAGCGATTCAAATTCGTTCGTCTCGCGCATGACGTCACTCGGCGTAGAAACCTGGGGGTTCGACGCTAATCATGTGGTCATTCTTGGATGTGAGGTAGAGTAGAAAGTACTTATATAGACCTTGGAGCATCCTCACCCCGCGGAGATGAGAATTCTTGCAGAAAAGCGCAGAAAAAGCACAGGGGCCCACGCAGAAGCATCTATAACCTGCAAATCCTGCGCGGGGGATCGAGAGTGAGTAAGGATGGGGCGTTGGATATACGTCGGGTGGCGTGGCAATCCACGATAAGGGTGTTGGGGGAAAGGGGGGGAAGGGGGCTGAGGGAGGAGGAGAGAGATAGGATGGGTAGAGAAGAGAGCGAGGGGAGGATGGAAGGAGAAAGGGGGTAGGGGAGAGGCGAGGAAGGACGGATAAGGAGGAGGGAGGCGAGTGGATAGAGGAAGGGAAGAGGGTAGGTTTGTGGGAGAAAGGGTAGGGGTAGCAAAGAAGACGAGGGGGAAGAACTGGGAAAGAAAGGAGAGAAGGAGAAGGGGTGGAGGGTAGAGGACGAGGAGGGGGAATGAAGAGAGAAAGAACGGAGAAGGAGAAGGGGAGGAGGGCAAAAGGGACGAAGAGAGGTAATGAGAGAGAAAGAAGCGGGGACGCGGGGGACGGAGGAGGAGGGGGGAGGAGAATGAGACGGCGGGCCCAGAGATGATAGTGATAATTACCCGGAAACGATTTTACATTAACGCCTAATGAGATTACAAAACAAAGTGAAGACCCAGGTATTGTACACGATCGAGTTTTCGTTCCTCGTTCTCTTCAGTTTTCTTTTGTTTTTCTCTCTCTCTCGGGCTGCCCTTCCTTTCTTCCTTTCCACTCTCTGATATCATTCCTAGTTGCGACTTCTTTTCTTCTTTGTCTCTCATCAGTGCTCGGTGTCTCTCTTTTGTGATTT
The DNA here is from genome assembly GCF_003789085.1 of Penaeus vannamei. Classification (NCBI taxonomy): domain Eukaryota; kingdom Metazoa; phylum Arthropoda; class Malacostraca; order Decapoda; family Penaeidae; genus Penaeus; species Penaeus vannamei. Next base: position 680,363 of record NW_020870222.1, on the reverse strand, counting down.
TGTCCAGGTTTGTCTGTGTGCGGGTGGGGTGTAATGTCTGAGTGTGGGGTGTGTGTTGAAAATCTTATACAACACGTGATACAATATGCTGTACTTAGATATATATATAGTAATATATATATATGAGTAATAGTAATAGTATATAATGAGTATTATATATGATACTATATATATTATATTATTTATTGTCATATATATCCAATACACCACCACACACACACACACACCAGCACACAAGACAACACATATAATAGTATATAGATATTATATATAATATATATAGTGATATGATAGTATATAGTATTACTATATATAATATTATTAATAATATGATATATATAGGTAATGAGATAATGATGTAATGATATATACATATGATATATATTCAATTTACACACACACCGACATCACACACACACACCACAACACACACAAACGCAACACACCACATTATAGAATAATAAATAAATTATATATATATGTATATTATAGATATATATAATAGTGATATAGTATAAGTATAGTGATTAAATAGATAATATAAATAATAATGATAAATATACGGTAATATAGTAACGCACGAACAGGCAGGTGTGGAGTAGTAGAGGATATATACTATAGATATATAATAATAGAGTAATATATATATATATATAAATATATAATATAATAGAGATTATATATATTTACGTATAACACACACCACACAGCACCACACACACACACCACACACAGCGACACACACACACACACACACACACGACGCAGACACAACATAGGTATATAATTATAGTAGGTATTATATATTATATGATAGAGATTATATATAGTATAATATATATATATATTATATATAGGGCAGATAGAATAGATATATAGATTGACAGACAATGGAGAGTGAGAGAGAGAGGATAGAGAGATGGGAAGAGGAGAAGGAGGAGAGAGAGAAGAGAGAGAGTGAAAGTGTGACTGGAATTGGTATGAGGGGAAGAGAGAGGCGAGAGGAGGAAGATGTGGAGGTGGGGAAGGAAGGCGGGTGCCGTAGAGAAGAAGTGAGAGAAGTGAAGGGAGAGAGTGAGTGAAAGTGAGAGAGCCGATGAGTGAGGGAGGGGAAATGGAGAAGTTTGACGAGAGAGAAGAAAGAGAGAGAAGCAGAGATGAGAGGAAGAGACAGAGAGTAGAGATGAGAGGCGAAGAGGAGAAGGCGAAAGCAGTGGAGAGGAGGAGTGAGAGGTGAGAGGAGAGCGATGAACGAAACTGAAGGTGAGAGAAGTGAGAGGGAGGAAGCAAGATGAGAGATAGAGAGAGGTGAGGAGAGAGGATGGAGAAGAGAGAGTGAGGAGGCAAGAAGATGAGGCGAGGCGAGAGACGCAGTGATAAAAGGTGAGGGTGAGAGAGTTGAGGAAGAGCTTGTGGAAGGAGTGAGAAGTGGATGAGAGAGATGAGAGAGAAGAGAGAGAGAGAGAAAGAGAAGTAGAGAGGGAGAGAGAGAAGGAGAGAGAGAGAGAAGAGAGAGAGAGAGGAGCAAGAGAGGAGAGAGAGAGAAAGAGAGAGGACGGATGAATGAGGAGGAGACAGATCAGAGGAAAGGAGCAGAGGAAGGAGAAGCAGAGAGAGAAAGAAGAGAGAGAGAGACGAGGAGAGAGAGGAGAGAGGAGGAGAAGAGGACAGACAGACAGAGAGAGAAGAGAGAGCGAGCGAACAGCAGAGGAACGAAGGTGTGGGCGGATTAGAAGGGAGCAAGGCACGGCGAGCATGCGGCGGATGCGCAGAGAGAGAGAGAGTGCCAAATAGGGAGTTTGGGATTGGGAGCTTGGGATTGGGCGCGCGTCATATGGGAGCTGGCAGGTTGCCGGCAGCCGGGAGAGGATTACGGGAATGTATCACTAATGAGCACCCGAA
>NW_020870222.1:675612-678346 GCF_003789085.1 Penaeus vannamei | reverse complement strand
GAGAGAGAGAGAGACAGAGAGAGAAGATGAGAGAAGAGAGAGAGAGAGAGAGGAGAGAGAGAGAGAGAGAGACGAGAGAGAGAGAGAGAGAGAGAAGAGAGAGAGAGAGAGAGAGAGAGAGAGAGAGAGAGAGAGAGACAGAGAGAGAGAGAGAGAGAGAGAGAGAGAGAGAGGAGAGAGAGAGAGAGAGAGAGAGAGAGAGAGAGAGAGAGAGAGAGAGAGAGAGAGAGAGAGAGAGAGGAGGCCAGACAGACAAGAGAGAGAGAGGAGAGAGCGAGGCGGAAGCAGAGACAAAAGGTGTGGCCGGTAGAAGGAGCAAGGCACGCAGCGGGGCGCGGGGTGCCATAATAGGGGAGTGGGATTGGGAGCTGGGATTGGGCGTCATATGGGAGCGTCGTTGCCGGCAGCCGGGAGAGGATTACGGAGATTATCCTAATCCCCGAAAGAGAAGGATCCGAGGGATTAGCATGGCTGAGGTAAGGGTGAGGGAGAGAGAGGTCCTGATAAAAAGCACGCGAAGATGCATACACGAAGGGCGTAATGACAGAGAAGGGAACAATCTGTAGAGCACCAGAACAAAAAGAATAGTGACATTTTTTTTTTTTTTTTTGCTGGCTGCGGCGATTTCCTTCTTGCATGGTGAGGCTGCCCCAAGAGCCAAGGGAGCGGATCAAGCCAAAGCCAGCGTCACCCTTGACATGTTCAGCGCAAGGGAACGCGGGAGGAAGCGTCGCCCTCGACGAATTTTCCTCCGCCTCTCGCCCTCGCTGCCCTACGTGCTCCTCGCGATCGGCCGAGGTGTGGGTGGGCGGCCCCGAGCGCCACGCAAGCAGCCCGATCAATGACGGGCATCTCGAGGGCGGCCCCGGGAGTCCTTCGAACCGGAGCCTTTGTTTCCGTCTCCTTCCGAGGCAAGAACCGCGGCGGCAGATTCTCAGCGGGCAGGTCGCTTCACGTGGGAATTCTGGGTTTTAATGTTGAAGATATCTGAAATAGCTGCTGCTGCTGCTGAGCTAGTTTGCTGTAATAACCCCAGCCTCCATTTCTGTTCCGCAGTGGTTTGTTATCCCATAACATTGCGAAAGAAAGATTTTCTTCCAAGAAAAAATGAATCTATTTCTATAGACCAAAAGTCGAACAAAAGAAAGAACTCTCGAAGCCTTTTCTCTCTTAATGATGCAGTGCAGACGCAGGCGGGAGGGAGCAGGCGCGGAGCGCCGAGTGGGTCGCGCTCTGTCACAAGTACGTCGCTGCAGCCGGGACCGCCGCCATGCACTTGGCTGCGCCCAGTTATCCTCGCAAATGGAAAGGTCGGCCTCTGATCCCGCTGCGCCGACCGTCATGCAGCCTTGGCCTGGCGCCCTATCTCAATGGAAGTCGCCTCTGTCCCGGCTGCGAAACCGCCGGTCCGACGTGCCATTCAGGCGACGCCCACCCCTCGGGAGGAAGCTCGCAATGCTTCCTTGCACCTCTCAGCCCTCGGGGGTAATTCCCGGGACGCCAGCTGCCATTTTCAGCGAATCCTAGCAAAGAGTCGAGGGCAATGGACAGATTAGCATGGTGTCTGCGGCCATGTTCAGAGAGAGCGGCCACCTCCAGGTCCCAGCGAGCGGAGGGTGACCGCAGGGGGAAGGTTGGTCTGTGCACGGAAACGCGCTGCTCGAGTGACAGAGGAGCGGTCAGAAACCTGATGTGGCGGGTCGAGTGAGCTGAGCGATGCCGACGGCGTCTGGAAAGTGCGAGCGTGGCATGAGTAAATGACGGACGAGTGAAAGTAATTCTTCGAAGAGGGCTGCAGCGGAGGAAGACGACACTTGAATCGATCAGCAAGATCAGAGCTAACGCGGCGTGTGGCCGCGCACGCTGGGCCGTCTGATAGGCGCGGGAGCCTGGTGGAGAGCAAAACAGGCAAGGGAGGGACATGCGGGAGACGAGGGGGGGGGTCTACGAGTGTTGGAGTACGAACATACGCCCCGTGAACTGTAGGTACGCAGGTAGAAAGAAGTTCACAGTCACCGCAAGGCGATCGTGGAGCGGGACGAGGCGAGGAGTACTACAGGAGGTCGAGAGTCTATTCGATACGAGGCACTCCGATGCAAAGATAATATGTAATGCCAAGAACAGAGTAGGTAGGCTGATGTTCAACGTTGAAGTTACCGGGGTGTGCGCCAGTGGAGATTACAATGGACAGTATTATACGGCCTGTGAGGATATTGATATAAGTGTCTACAGTGTAATGATATAAGGAGATGACGGCACGGAAGGAACGGCAACAAAGAAGATGGGGAGTTATTGGGGCTACAACAATGGGTATTAGCTACATAGGGGAACGGGCTGGCGCCGAGGCTAGCCAACGGAAGGGAGGCGGCAATGTAATGTAGACGGCAAGGATGCATGAGCAGCGGCCAGGTGATGGCGCCCGCCCGGCCCGGGGCCAGCACAAACAAACCACGCTACATACATATAACACACAACACAGACCCACAACACCACACACACACACCAATATATATATATGTATGTGTGTGTGTGTGTGTGTGTGTGTGTGTGTGTGTGTGTGTGTGTGTGTGTGTGTGTGTGTGTGGTGTGTGTGTGTGTCTGTGTGTGTGTACATATATATATAATATATATATTATATATATATATATATATATATATATATATATTTATATATCATCGCCTCGGCAGCGACGAGAGCAACTGCGGCGCCATCACCCTCTTTCCTTCCGGTCTG
>NW_020870222.1:663112-670612 GCF_003789085.1 Penaeus vannamei | reverse complement strand
TTTCTTTTCCTTTTCGACAAATTTTCCTTACTTAGGGGCTTAAATTTCCGTTGGTGCAGGATTGCGCAATTTGAGATAATCTTAAAGAAATTCATTTTTTTCTCTATAGTAAATATTGCATCATGTCACTTAAATATATTAAATATATACTTCCATATTTATGCCTGTTGCATCTTTTCCTATGCATTAGCTATTTAAATTCTCATCATTTTCCGCTTATTTTAAGAGAAACAAATATCCAACATTTGTGTCCCATAGTGATCTATGACTTTTACAAAATTGTGAAATCTCTCATGTCTTTGTTTTTTTTCACATTACCATTTTTTCTCATATTCTTCCTTATTACCATCACTATTCTTATGACATGATTTAGCCTCTAGTTGCATTTTATCTGCATTATGATTGACTTTGCTTAATGATATTCATATTCATGATACTACGAATATTCATGGTAATTTTTGCAATAATCCTGATATAACGAATGTTGCTTGTTGCATTTTACCAATATTATGATTGACTTTCTTATAATAAATCATATTACTACGATTTGACCTTTGTTGACTTCGGATCACGATCTAAACGAGATCAGAATTGTATCCTTTGACCTGATCTTACTCACTAAGGTCAGATTGCTAACATTTCTTTAACGCTTATGTCATTATGAACGAAAATAGATCGGTGCTTTTGTTTCGTCTTTATTGTCGAATAATTCATCCTTTACATTTCCTAAACTTACTATTTTCTTCAAGTTTTATGTTTGAACTGCATATTTCACGATGTGACTTCATTCATTTCACTATAAAATGACATGTGCATATCACGCTCCTCTTTCGTGACATTAGCTTAAACTGTCATTTTCTTCACATAACTAATCTAATAAACATGTGAATTCACTCTCAGGCATCTCCAATCTCATACGATTTTTTATGCAACTCAAAGGATGAAAGCTTTTCTAGTTGCCGTTATATCCCCGTTCATTTTATTGCACATACAACTTACCCTTTTAATTCTGCAATCAAATAAATGGTACCAAAATTAATGAAATGCGAATTATTGGGTCTTTGTTTATATTTATATATCTAAATAGACGTTTAATCTATGGATGCAATAAACGCTTTTAATTCTGCAATCAAATAAATGGTACCAAAATTAATGAAATGCGAATTATTGGGTCTTTGTTTATATTTATATATCTAAATAGACGTTTAACCTGTTGCAAAAAAATTAGCATGATTAAACACATTTTTTTCTTTTCTTCGATGTTGCCTCGATCTTGGTCTGCTACGGCCGCGCTTATGTTGGTATTTCCGCGAAAAAAACAATATTCGGTGGCGCAGTCTAGGGTTGGCAAGCAGGTCAATTTATTCTCATTCATTACCCTTGATCTCGGCCACAACAGCCCATCATTGCAACTCATTAGAGAAAGAGATCCATCCCTGCAACGGAGCATTGGATCATAGACGGTCCATACATTGCATAAGGGGTATTTCTAAGCAGTTAACGCCTGTATATTACACTTTATGATTCATTCCCCATATAGACATTATATTTCATGTAAACTCGAGATACTTCTCATTTCTCATTATGATGCTTACAAGAGTAACACCTGAAAGGTTATGACTTACATGCCTTTGGTATTACTGTATATTGAATATATATCTTTCTTTGCAATAAAGACTAATTCATTCATATATTTGCAGATATTCTTAAATTATCTCATAAAGCTGAAACCATTACGGACGTTTTCGTGTGTGCGTATGTGTAGTAATAAAAGAATTTACGTGTAAATATGTATATAAATGTATATATGTATATATAATATATATATACATGTATGCATATTCATATATACATATATCTATATATATATATATATATATAATATATATATATATATATATATATATATATATATATATAATATATATATATATATATATATATATATTATATATATATTAATATACATATATATATACATACATACATTACATATATATAATATATATATATATATATATATATATATATATATATATATATATTAAATATATATATATATATATATATATATATGTTTGTGTGTGTCTGTGTGTAAACATACATGAATACATACATACATACACACGCACACACACACACACACATATACACATATATATATATATATATATATATATATATATATATATATATATAATATATATATATATATATATATATCAACAATATGGCTCAAGCTGGATGGGTGCCCCTTGCACCTAGGCCCTAGCAGCAGCCTTTCTTCCTGGTATCGCACTTTGTTTGCCCAAGTACTTTCTCCCCCTCGACCAATTCCGGCGCTCACCCCCTTTGTCACGGCCAGAAGAGCTGACCCCAAAATATAAAAGCAGGCACTTGTCAGGAGTCGCTGGATAAAAGGATGTCTTGTCAGGCAGACTGGAAAGACAGGAGAACAAGAGCAGATGCCGAACAGAGCAGGTCACCCTCCGCCCTTGGCACTTGGGGTACGGGTCTCTCGTGGGGTCACAGTTCTACCTCCCCAATAAACCAGGAAGCCAAGACCCTTTTCATTCACCAACTGCCCCCAACTTCTTCACATATGGTGGCTTAGCGGTGGAAGGACCTCACAATGCCGAATGTTCCTGTTAAAGAAGTTAAGCTCCTGCCGAAGTGCCTCTTGACTTAACACCCAGCCATTGCTACCAAGTCTTTGATCCATGCCTTACCCACACCATGTCTGCCACACTACTTCGTGCTGACCACTCACGCCTGTGCTACCCTCCCGACGAAGGCACTGACGATGTATTCTCGAACTCTATGACGCCACTCCAAGTCTTCGTGAACCTCGTCAGCACAGCTATGATGCCGAACTTCTACCCCCTCATATACTTCCTCGCTACTATTAAGAGTAAGTGTACCTCTTTAGTACCAGAATAAATATTGCACACCCACACCTTACATATAAGTTGCCGTTTCATCACGAACACATACTGCTAACTCTATATTACAAATCCCTAAACCCGCCCACACCTTAAATATAAAAAAATATAACTTATATTACACATTTTCACTGTTTATAATTTTAACTACAAAATCACACATTGAGATTATTGTGACATCCCTCACCTCCCTGCCTGAACCATTCTTTAATATATATTGTGTTTGTGTTTTTCAGTCTATCGTATTATTTTTGTTCACATAAAGTGTTTTATTTCTTTCAGAGCAAATAACCACATTTCAATTTATTTAGTTATTGTTATCAGTTTTCCCGCATATATTATTCATGTCTATTGTTGCGAACTTACAATTATCGTTTCCTTCACTTTATATGCTATGTTTATTAGTAGTTCCTTCGTTACAGCTTGCGTTTGCACTTTTATTCTGTGAATTTATACATAACGTTGTATTCTTTGTTCTTTTGAAAATCACTTTCCTCTTACTTGCCACGCTAATCGTTAACTTATTCACATATACATGTTGATGATTTGCTTTACTCACCTTTTGACTGCTCTACACAGAATTCACTCTAGCATTGTGAATTGTACTAAGTACCATACATTTTATAACTGATTCTAACTTGCTTTAATGACGTCTACTCTCAATATTCGATATCTTGTCCTTAGTACTGGATTTATGCTTTAGTTTTAAATAGATCAGACGCACTATCAGAGCATAAGACGTTGCAGACGGCTCGAGGACGAGCCACTTTGCGTGGCCGAGCGGTTGTCAACAATATGATCAAACCGGATGGGTGTTGCCTTGCACCTAGGCCTAGCAGATGCCTTACTTCCTGGCTTTGTACCTTACTTCCCCAGCCCAGTACTTTCTACCCCTTGAGCAATTTGCCACGGCCGGTAGAATGGATTACCAAAGAATATAGAAGCTGGCACCTGCCAATTGGACAAGGAGTCAGTGGATATAAGTCGTCTCATCAGGCAGACCGAGGCAGAGAAGCAGAGAGACCTAAGAAGAAAGGTGGTCACCTCCGCCTTGGCTCCTGGGCTGGAGTCTCTCGTGGGCCATGCCTTCCTCCCCAATAAACCAGTAAGCCGAGACCCCTTTCATTCCACTAACCTCTCCACGCCCTCCACCCGTTTACACTACACCACAGCTGGTAAGAACTAAGCTCTGACGTGTCTGTACTAGCTGATACACATTGATCGAGTCGGCATTAGGCGGCACAGCCCGGCATCCTTTCATATCTCGGGCAAGGGTCAGCCTCGTATGCCAGACTTATCCTTATATTATATATATATATATATATATATATATATATATATATATATATATATTATGTATGTATATACATATACCATACATACACAACACACACACACACACACACACCACACAACACACACACACACACACACACACACATGCAGCAGAATGATACTGGATGAAGAAACACCGTCGGCGCGCGGGTGCCCTTGACACCAAAGCAGCGATGGTCATGAAACGGGCAATCCGGTCGCACGTTCAGAGCGCGAAGAGTCTGCCGGATAATGAAATCGAGAGCGATGACGAAAGCTTAATAGCCGTTCCCCAGTACAAAAAGCACGACAGGTATGGTGCCGCATAATCCCCCTGGGCCTGGAAGGGAACCAACACCCTCTTCGGCTTCCAGCGAAAACAAGACCACGGGATTATGCGGAGGCGTCTCTTGGCGGCCAAACAGGAACGGCGGGAGAGGCCAAAGTTTTCGCATGGCGGCGAGGGAGATGGGTCGGCCATGAAGGATTTAGACGGGGGCCGTTTGCAGAAGAGAGAATTCTTAGGGAAAACTCCGTGATGATGAGGTTCTCTTCACGGGTGACCATGTCGGTGATTGCAGTTCTCACAACTGAAACTCTGTTACAATATAGTAAATAAAACATCTGGTCATACATATACATACACACGTACACACACAAAGAAAAATACATGTGTGTGTGCGTGTTATTCACACCCGCATACTCACATGTTATGTGCGTGTGTGGTGCGTGTGTTTGAGTTTGTATGTGTTACTATAAACATGCACATACACATGTTTATATATATATATATATATATATATATATATATATATATATATATATATAATATATATATATATATATATATATATATATATTATATATATATATATATATATATATACACACACACACACACAATATTTTATTAGTAATGGCGGACCGCATATCGATTGTACATAAAATGAAGAGCAAAGGACTAGGAACACTACCCAGAGGAAGCCCAGAAGACACACAGGTTCACACTGCTGCCTATCAGTTAAAAATTCAGTTAAATATTTAAAACTTAGCTTATCTTTGTGATCAACAGTATCGAAGGCTGCAATAAAATCCAGAGAGAATGTCTTGACTCATGACTCTTATCTAAAGCAGACTGCATTCCATGCACCAACATAAACAATGCAACATATATACATATATATAATATATATATATATATATATATATATATATATATATATATATATATATATATTATATATATGTGTGTGTGTGTGGTGTGTGTGTGTGTGTGTGTGTGTGTGTAATCTTTCCTAGTTTCAATAAGGGGGAAGAGCTGACCTCAGATGGTCCCATCTGCTATATCTAAGTTGTCATATAACTTTAAATTGATGCACATTTTTGGCATACACGACGTTTTTTTTCAAGGCTAATCCATGCTTCAATATTTCTATTTGGGAAAATATATATTTTTTACTTCTTTATTGCCTCTTTCTAATTTCAACTTTTCATTGTGTCTTCTCATCCTTCTTGTGTTCAAGATTATAAAGTCATCTTTGACTAAAATAACTCTTCCTGTAATATAATTGAACAAAATAATCATGATCCCCCTTTTCTTCCTACTTCCAAAGTAGCAAGTTTTAATTTCTGTAGTCTATCTTCGTAGCTCATATCTCTAAGAGTAGGTGCCCATCTTGTAGCCACTCTTTGAACTCTTTCCAGTTTGTCTATCTTTTTTTTTGTGTGAGGATTCCATACCACTGCACCGTACTCTAGACTAAGACGTATGATTGCTATAATGATCTTTACCATATCTCCGTCCACATACGCGAATGCCCTCTTCATGTTGGTAATCATTCCTAGCATTTTATGGACCTTTTCATTTATATGATCGTTTGGGGTTAGGTTTCTGTTTATGATTACCCCAAAGGTATTTTTACCCTGTCTGCCGTGTTTAGTGTTGCATCTCCTAGTTTATATTGGAATAGTGGGCAACTTTTAATTTCTCCGAAACTGTGTGGCATATATGGATGTTGAATTCCATTTTCCGAGTACACGTAAATAAGTTCTCAATGTCACTTTGGAGGCATTGGCATGAGACGTCTTCTATTATACTTCTCTGTATTTTCGCGTCGTTTGCAATCATATTCAAATAACTGCCTGGGCTTAGGTTTGATGGTTAATCATTGATGAAAATAGTAAACATAATCGGCGCCAGGACTGATCCTTGTGGTACTCCACTGGTTACTCGTCGCCATGTAGAATGCTTCCCTCTATCCTTTTAATTACTATGCTCATCTGCTTTATCCAGTCGATGAGCTTGCCTTTCACTCCACCTAGGTACTGTAATTTCCATAGTAGTCTTCAGTGAGACACCTTATCAAACGCCTTTTTAAAGTCTAAGTACATACAATCCTTCCAGCCGTTTCTCTATTAAAAAAAAAAAAAAAAAAAAAAAAAATATTTACTACACATGACCTTCCTTCACTAAAACCATTTTTTTTTTTGATATTTCATGTTTTTCAAGTACTGTAACCCATTGTTTCCTAATTGTCTTTTCTAACAGCTTGCATATTACACTAGTTAACGAAACTGGTTTATAATTTAAAGGGTTTTGTTTGTCGCCGCTCTTATATAAGGGTGTAACATTGGCAAGTTTCTACCTTTTTTATTATTTTTTAATTTTTTACATTGGCTCACTGAATTTTGGAATATTAACAATAGAGTATATAGTTCTTTGGCACATTCCTTAAGAACCCAGTTAAAAACCTCATCTGGGCCGTCTGCTTTGGTCTTGTGTAATCCTTGAAGTTGATCTTATTTGTTTATTTGGGAGTGATATTTTTAAAGGGCTTTTCTTTCCTTTTTTCGAATAATCCCAGCCTACTGTGAGCTATGATATTCTGCTACACGATTTCGGGATTTATAACAGAAATTTTTTACAATAATTTTTTTTTGCCCTCGTTGTGTCGTTCAATTCCATCTACAACTTTTTTTTTTTCGTGTATCAGTATGATTATATTCTTGTTGATGTCATCCAAATGAGCAATAATCCTTGCATGTTGGCCAATGAGGCATTTGACCATTTTTCTTCAACGTCTAAGCAAACTGTGTCGTAATTTCTTCCTTTAATATATATATATATAATATATAATATATATATATATATATATATATATATATATATATATATATAAATTTATATATATGATATATAAATATATATTTTTTTCCATTTCATTTTTCAAAAAACCTTTGGTAC
>NW_020870222.1:655612-658112 GCF_003789085.1 Penaeus vannamei | reverse complement strand
TAACGGTATCCTTTACACTTTCTGATATGAAAAATTGACGATGTGTAGGTTTTACGATATAGTAATATTATTAAACACTGGAGTCGTTAAAATAAGCAAAACACGTTTTACATTCTGTATGCCAAAAAAAAAAAAAAAAAAAAAAAAAAAAAAAAAAAACATGGGCGATCAAAAAAAGATAAATAAATAAGACAAAGAGCAGTGCAATTAACAGGCAAGAGATGGCAAATTTACATTTTTATTGGTTTATATTTCTCGCATTTGTTTAGAGCTAAAGAAGAGATGGATATATGTTGAAGTTCAAGAGGACAGTGTTGTATAAAGCTTATCTAATAATGTATTTCTATAAATGTCTACACATATTTACGCCCCATTTCGGATATGAGCAAAAATAAGAGCTGTATCAAAGGGTTATACTATTCCTTGCATCCATTTACTGATTTCTTGATTATCCCTCAAAGGAAATGATTGGCAAGTAGAATTTAGTTTTCAGTCACATTATTAATGTATAGGAAGCAGTTAATGTTTTCTCAATGCTTGTCTCAAAATTATGTTTTTATTTATGGAAAAGTCAAAATCTGGTAATTACAATTTCGTTTTTTTCTGATTTATTAGATGTCTCTGTATGACAATTGAACGGTCATGTATTTAGAAAATAATCATGTTTTGATTTTGCGAAATATCGCGTGAATTCCTCTATATTGACAAAAATAACACACACATACACACACACAAACACACACACCCACACACACACACACACTTTAATATTAACTTGTATTGCTTGAAAGGAGAGTAATACGAGTTTATATCTAAATAATATGCATTCCCTCCCCTGCCGCTAAACAGCCTCCAAACGCCATGACCTGATTTCACCACAACGACAATAGCTCCTCGCAAACTGTAAGACGTCTCCATGGTGCATAAGGTTCAAAATACCATTCCCAATCCATATTAACTTGAAGGCATCCATGTAAAGCGTTTGTCAATGCATCTGGAGCATTTATATCCCTATTGAAAGCATTATAAACCCGCTCTCGATTAATGCAATTTACGGACACCTGAAGGCATGTAGTGCTTTATTTCGATTTACATAATGTAAATGGATAGTAATAACAATTTAAAAATTTGATTTATGAAATTGGTTATTATGAATTATGAAAACGAGGATAAATATATTTTCTTCTTTTTCGTCATTTAAGTCATGATGAGAGTGAAATGGTGCGATAACACACACACACACACACACACAAAAAAAAAAAAAAAAAAAAAAAAATAATGATAATAATAATAAGATATAAACATAAATACATAGACGAAACAACGCAAGGTCATCGAAATGTAGTCTCCAAATATTTGACTAGTCAATCTCAGTCCTCAAATATTGTAAAAAGATCGCCATATGGCAACACTACCTACGGGACGGGCTAACGAAATTTGCGTTCAGCTCCTCATTGACTAGAAGTAAACGTAACGATACTTATTCCTCTGACTGTATATGTATGTCAGAGGAATATACAGTCAGATGTGTATTGCCAGTGAGAAATGTGGAGGGAAATAAAAAATACTAATAACTGAGTTCATGGTATGATACGTATTGCTTGGAAGAAATAACTAGATTAAAAAGGCGAGTTACTAATTGCCTATCTTGTAGGGAAAATCTTTTTAATTGCTTATATGGTAGGGTTAACAGAGTTGTAAGGCCTTGTCAAATCGGGTGCACAGCCTAGAAGAGTTGGAAACCAATGTGGTAGCTTTGGTTAATTCTATCGCAAACATTGACAGTTATGTCATTGTGGAATATCAGCCATTTACTGTAAGCAGGACCTTTATTTGGCAGCTGAAGGCATCTACGCTGTGTGGTGCCCTTCCTAACCTCAGACACGTATTTAGAGATTCTCTTGGTCCCCAGTCTTTAGGAAATGAGAATAGCAGAAACCAAGTTCCAGAGGATTAGGTTTTGATATCACAATAAATATTATTCAAGAGTTTCCTTAGTTTAAAGAGTAACCATAATGTAAATACAGGTTGAGTAGTTTAAGGTGAATTTGTATTTTTAGGGCCTCGAATTTGTTAAGAAATGAATGTTGCTCTAAATTGCCTTTTTTGTTTGATGCCTTTCGAAATTCCTCATTCATAAAACGCCATTTGCTGAAGAAATTTTGGAATAGAACAAGAGGCGCCACCAATCCGGCAGTGACGTCACGAGTTGTGTTCCTTTGGCCCGTGGTCGTGATGTGTGGACTGTGTGGAAGTGAATGGAATTTGTGCGTGAATTGTGCATCAGAAAAACCGTATTGTGTCCCAGAAATAAGCGACAAAGAGAATGAACCAACACATGCGACCTCCATTACCTTAATTCAAGTTATCAGTCGAAGTAAGTCATTGTCCTGTAAACGCTTCAATTGTTTTAATCTTTTTTTTACTTAATGTAAATTTTAAAAAGTTAACGCGATTTTGTATATTTATGTACACACAACCACATACACATATTCTATAT
>NW_020870222.1:645612-648112 GCF_003789085.1 Penaeus vannamei | reverse complement strand
CACACATACACACCCAACCACACCACATACAAACACACACACACACACACACACCACACACACACACACCAACAGCACACACACAACCACACACACCCACACACACACACACACACACACACACACACACACACAACCCACACACACACACACACACACACACACACACCACCACCACCCCACATACAACCCACACACACACACATACAACCACACCATACATACACCACCAGCACACACACACACAACCACACACACACACAACCACACCCACCCACACATACAACCACCACACACACCACATACAACCTACACACACACACACACACACAAATCAAAACTAAAACCATGAAAGCGTGACTGTGAAGAGAACACGCATTGTGATGGAATACCCGGTCTAAAAATCCTTTAATTATAGGCCATTACAATTGCTCATCAGAGGCTAAATGACCGGGGATTCCCTCTAATACTACTGAATGTTCGTGTTTTAATCTAAATTTTTTATGTAGGAATAAATGCTCCTTTTCACAGATTCTGTTATTCGACAGAAAAATATTTATCAATAGATAACGAGTAAATGCTTGAGTAATATAATAGATTTTGGGTTTTAGAGTTTCTATCAAAAATGTTATCACGTAGGCGAATCATTCGATTACAATTTTATGTGCTTGAACACTGATGAATCATCTACCTATATATGTATGTATATATATGTGTGCATGTAGGTATGGCTAAGTATATACATATACATTATATATATATTATATATACTATATATATATATATATATATATATATAATATATATATATATATATATATATATATATATATAGAGAGAGAGGAGAGAGAGAAGAGAGAGAGAGAGAGAGAGAGAGAGAGAGAGAGACAGATAGATAGATAGATAGATATATAGATATATATACATATACATATATACTACATGTACACACACACACACACATATATCACATATACATACACACACACACCACACACACACACACACACACACACATACATATATATATATATATATATATATATAATATATATATATATATATATATCTATCTATCTATCTATATCTACTATCTATCTATCTATCTATATCTATCTATCGTATATATCTATATCTATATACTATATATATACATATATATATATATATATATATATATATATATATATATATATATATATATATATATATATATATATATATATATATATAATATATATATATATATATATATATATATATATATATATATATATATATATATATATATATATATATATATATATATACGTATATGTGTATATATATAGATAGATGTGTGTATCTCTATATAGTGACTGCTGTGATTTGGATCTGTTTTTTAAATTTTGTTTACATTCATGTGAAACTTACTCTCATACAATCGCCGAGGATCAGAACAAGTTTTCTGTGCACATATTAGATGAGGAAATCTCGTATGAACTCAAACTTCAAAAAAAAAAAAAAAAAAAAAAAAAAAAAAAAAATGTACTTTCGTCCTCATTTATTTCCATATCGCATGCTTTAACGAAAACGATCTTCCTGTGATATTACTGATATTCTTTAAAGTAATGTCATTTCGAAGAGGTACCCACATTTACATATAAACTTATTCTCTCTCTCTCTCTCTCTCTCTCTCTCTCTCTCTCTCTCTCTCTCTCTCTCTCTCTCTCTCTCTCTCTCTCTCTCTCTCTCTTCACTCACACTCTCTCCTTCACACACACACATACATATGTGTGTGTAAGTGTAAATATATGTATTCAAAGCTATTTATCTGTCAATCCATGCAAATCAGACCCTGTCTTTCTATATCTAAATATGTATTTATGTATGTAAGCATATATAAATGTATGCACGTGTCGACCAACCTATCTAACTTTGCCTATTTGTATAATGTTGGCAAGGGGTAAAGGCAAGCATTTTCTCCCGGCCATATTACAATAAATTATCAATTACAGATATTATTGCTGATATTGTTATCATACAAAACTTTCAGCGTTATGAGAATGGCGAAATGGGGAATTGCATGAGCGGGCGAATCAAATAAGTTGGGGGGAGGGATAGGGACAGAGAAGGATGGAGGACAGAGAGAAGAGGAAAGGATGGGAGCAGATAGAGAAGAGAGAGAAAGGAAGAAAGAAATGGGAGGCAAGGAGAGATAGATAGATAGAGATAGAGAGAGAGAGAGAGACAGAGACAGAGGAGACAGAGAGAAGAGAGAGAGAAGAGAGGAGAGAGAGGAGAGAGGAGAGAGAGAGAGAGAGAGAGAGAGAGAGAGAGAGAGAGAGAGAGAGAGAGAGAGAGAGAGAGAGAGAGAGAGAGAGAGAGAGAGAGAGAGAGAGAGACAGAGAGACAGAGAGACAGAGAGACAGAGAGACAGAGAGACAGAGAGTGAGAGACAGAGACAGAGACAGACAGACAGAGAGAAAGAAAGAGAGAGAAAGAGAACGAAAGAAAAAGA
>NW_020870222.1:638112-640612 GCF_003789085.1 Penaeus vannamei | reverse complement strand
ACATATATACATATATATATATATATATATATATATATATATATATATATATATATATATATATATATATATATATATATATTTATTGATGAAAGTGAGACAACAGTTTCGGAATCGTCCTTGATTCCATCTTCGGGTCTGAAGAGGCAAGGGAGAGTAAACGGTATTGTGTTTTTCTTTGCATATATATATATATATAATATATATATATTATATATATATATATATATATATATATATATATATATATATACATATATATATGTGTGTGTGTATGTGTGAGTGTGTGTGTATGTTTATATATATATTGATTATTTATTTTCCTTTGTGTATATATTTTAGGTCACATTAATTTGTCATTAGAATATTGAAGAAGCGCAATGGTTTCCCCTTTTGGAAGGTCCGCGCGTGCAATATCCTTCATTGGGCTCACTCGCTCGTTTGTCATCCCTTGAGTGCTTGAAGCAATCATTAGTTTCGCATGGACGTGTTCCCTCTCCGCGTAATAAATTTCGCCGCAACATGTCAATAAATCATCTTTTTTATAAACTATTCTGCAAAAGCGGAGTGTCCACTGTTAGCTCCTGTCGACCGATCGGAAAATTCGGATTTCTGTCCCAACGAATGAACTCTTTTCCTTGAACGGGTCTAAGCTGTAGCGAGAATTCTTGTTTCGGCAACCCTGCTCCCCCCGTACTCGGTGTTGATACAAAGGGGAAAGACCTATCCAACGATTGCGTTCGGAAGCGTGGCAGAGACATTGCCCAGGTTTCAACGGTTTTATAAAACGCCGCTCGCAGACACACAGTAAAAGCTGTTGTTTTTTCCTCTATTTTTATCTTTTTTTTTCCGTGCATATCAAGCGAGGTAGATGTGCCATAGATAAATGCAGGTGTACACGTAGCGTTAGCAAGGGAAATTACTTTGCATAGGTTAGTCTGATTCCATGATATTGGAATAGAGACATTCTACCGTATCACAAAACATACAGGGAAACGTACCGGCAAACGCCACGCACACAAGTAAACGCACACTCAAATACACACACACACACACACACACACACACACACACACACAGACACACTTACACAAATATATATGCATATATAATTCTCAGGCAATACTATCCTATCAATTTTCGCTTTGTCTTTTACAATAAGAACACTATTGTTAATTAAAGAAAAAAAAAAGTGTAACTGTACTTTATTCGAAGAAGTCTACGCTGTCAGACTATACGTGGAATCAACCTTACGATGGCTTCACCACCAGATTTGACCTGACCAAAGCTGAAGTCTCTCCACATCCAAAACAATGAAACCAGATCTTAACAAGGCTTGCACTGCAGCCACCCTTTTCACCCCGTAAACTACCAACCATGTTTAAGTTCTCCTATATCATTGATTATGGATATTGCATCTCCAAAACGTTTGCAATTACAAGAATGGTTATTCTCAGCCGCATTGGTTTTCCTCTTCCGGGACTCATCTATACCTCAAATATATATATATATATATATATATATAATATATATATATATATATATATATATATATATATATATATATATGTATATATATATATTGTGTGTGTGTGTGTGTACACCCACATACACACATGCATATATATATATATATATATATATATATATATATATATATATATATATATATATATATATATATATATGCTTAGATATTTTTACATAAACACACACACACACATGCGAATGGCGCTCATTAAAGATTTCCCCAGACCCACTTCCGCTTATCCATTTTTCCTTGAAGGCTGAAATTACACACGCATATACACATATTAGGTCATGTGTTGATTCCCAGTCCTTAACTTATTATTTCTTTTACTGTGGTGGAGCACAGTATAAAAGTATAAGAATAGAACCAGTGGATTATCAAGCAGTATTTTTTTTCTTCTTGAATGGATGCACGACAAGGCACTTGATAAAATGAGTACTTATGATGCAGAATATGAATGGAAATGCTGGGGAGAGGGGAAGTGCCCCTCCCACCTAACAAGTGAGGTGGGCTGTGGGACCCGTCGGGAGGGCATCTGCTGGGGCTCAGGTTGGGAACGTGAATTACTCGTTCCACCTACACTCTGGCAGCCGCCAACCCAATGTGAGACTTATGGGCAAATCCCTCGGGAAACCCATAGGCGGATGATGGGCCCCACATCTTGCCTCCTTTATTTGGGGCAACATCAGCGGGGGAGTTAGAGGTGGCGTCTGCCCGGAACAACGGCCCAAGGTTTAACCTCAGGCTGGCTATTATTGCAGTAATTATCAAAATTATCATTATAATTATAATTTTATCATTATTATTGTCATTATCATTATCATTATCATCATAATTATCATCATTATTGTCAATAATAAAGGAATTATCATGGAAATCATCATAATTACCGGGTGGGATCTTTGAACATCCGGTCTTTACAGAAGGAGAGATTACCCCTGCTGTCGAGGGAATTGAAGTGACTAGGAG
>NW_020870222.1:615612-618112 GCF_003789085.1 Penaeus vannamei | reverse complement strand
GGGTAGTTATTTTATTTTAATTACTGAGATTTCTTTTGTGACTCCTTTTCTTTTGTTTTAATAATTTACTTTTATTAAACACTGTTTTTCTCGGGTGAATAAAATCTAAAACTGTATACCCTGTATGCGGGGTTCTTTACAAAATAAAGAGTGTCAGCCGGACTTTTGTTGTGGTCACTACTCTTCCCACGACAGTCATCCTGGAGTACCCCAGCTTGAAGAAAGATACTGCAGAGGTGGTAAATGAGCCTTTACATGTCCTTACTTGCCACAGTTTAGGAGCTGGGACGTACTTAATTGCTATTTTTTACAAGAATGTATCTATAAGGAACTTCCTATGGCACTGAATTAACTTAGGCTGATCTGAGTGTCTATAATGAACTTGTTCTGACATTAAATTAATTATTATTATAAATGATATCTCTGGTTTGATACTACTTGTGTATTCTCTTTTTGCATATACCCAACGCAAATCCTTGCACCGGTACCCAACTTAAAATCTGTCGGAAGATATAGCGTATTTTTGGAGGGACAGAACGGGGACCAGGTCTGGCCCCTAAGCTGCCTATTGTACCTTATAATATATATAATATAATATATAATATATATAATATATATATATATATATAGAGAGAGAGAGAGAGAGAGAGAGAGAGAGAGAGAGAGAGAGAAGAGAGAGAGAGAGAGAGAGAGAGAGAGAGATAAGTCCTATCTTATCCTTATCCTTAGAGAGAGAGAGAGAGCCGCGTAGCATGGCACCTGACACTTCCTGTCCTTTTGACCGTGCCGACTATCCCCTGTTTTCCCCAAGGAATTTTGATTCAGTGGCCTCGCATTTAGGTTTCCATCACTGACCTTCCACGTCCGTCATCTTTGGTCCCAGTTACTACATCTGAGTTTGTCTTTTACTAGCCACCATAGTCATATCAATGCTATATATATGTGTGTGTGTGTTATATATATATATATATTATATATATATATATATATATATATATATATATATAGAGAGAGAGAGAGAGAGAGAGAGAGAGAGAGAGAGAGAGAGAGAGAGAGGAAGGAGAAAGGCAAAGGAGAGAGTAAAATAAAGATGAAAAGATATTTTAGTTCATTCCATTTGCTACATTGGTTCATATGTTTTGTTGTTATTGTTGTCAGGCTGTTTGTTTGCCTCTAAATTACCCCACTGTGTGCTAGGAATGGCCGGGGTTACTATCCTTTGGCAGTGCGGGGTTTGAACGCACGTCAGAAGCCTTGCAAGATGAAAACGCCACCCCTGCACACCACACACACCACACACACACACACACACACACACACACACACACACCACACACACACACACACACACACAACACACACACACACACACACACACACACACACACACACACACACACACACACACACACTATGTTGAAGTTTGTCGCTTGGCATATATCTGTATGAGCACCTGGGTAAGATGTAAATATCTAAAACATATATGAAAAAAACTCATTTGTCTGCGTCAATTAACATGGCTATTAATATGCTTGACTGCTCTGATGTGTTTACAGCCAACTCGGCTAACGGTTTAACGAATGACCTGTCCATTTCGTCACTGCTAACCCTAGCTCAGGCATCCGATCACTGTTATCTACGTTACCACATCCTTTTGAGATGTAACCTTTTGTCTCAATAAACTTGTCAAAGTCAAAGTCAAAGTTATCGCAGTCCTGTCCGTCTCCAGACCTGTAATAATACTGGCCTAGATATCTTTATTAACAAAAATGACAGCAAATAATCAATTTTCTAATGTAGAAAGATATGAGGATACGCACACTGGCGTAGAAGAAAGAAAGAAAGAAAGAAAAAAAAAAAAACAGTTCAGTAATGGATTTCGGAGGTGAAATTAAATGTTATAGCGTATCTACAAATAAAGCTGCAAATACATCGTACCAGTATATGCAGATGGGATTTGGAAAATTGAGATGGCAGTGACTAGCGAATGGATGACGGATGTGATGTCTACACCTATTTAATCCTTAGGGACCCATTTGTAAAGGCTTGATTGCCAAAACTTTCAGCTGCCACAAGAGACTTTCTAGTAATTCATCTACTGGTAGATTATGTAGACTTGCAGACATATATATCTGGTTATTATGAGAGGTATAATGAATACAGTATCTCCTACTTACTTCCTGGCATTGTAAGAACATCTGATCGCTTTATAATCACGTCCTATTTTATGCTCATCCTCATCCTCTGAATTTGGGTTCCATCTACTAACAGTTTACTTTATCACAATCTAGAAAGAAATCCGCCTCGTAGACCTCAACTTCAGAATAAGGTCACCGGGTGTGGTTAAGTCCAACTAGATAGATGAAACTTTATATAAGAAGGACAGGCTGCACATACTAGACAGCATGAGAAAAGGAGAAAACAGTCAGCTGTGGGGATGGCATTAAGGCTTGGGGATTACTTGCATTGGAGTATCGAGACGAATGATCGGGAAGCCACT
>NW_020870222.1:593112-598112 GCF_003789085.1 Penaeus vannamei | reverse complement strand
AACTGCCATTTTTAATCTATTGTAGGTGTGCTTGTATCCTCTCCTCTTCGTCTTATTCCTCGGGTTTGTATTTGATCAAAGGGTGCTTGCATATTTTCATTCCTTTTGTTGTTTTGGCTCTCTTTTCTCTGATCTTTGTTTTCCTCATCATCCTCCCTTTGCGCTACCCTCCTTTACCCTCACAGCAACCCCTGTTGACCATTCCCTTCCTTTTTTTCGTCCCCACTATCTCTGGCTTCCTCATCCTTCACTCTGCAGCGTCTCATTCCCTTGCTTATCGCCTTCTCCCTCTCCCCCTTTCTTATCCCTCAGGGTCGCGGCCTCACTCGCTCTCCCGACAGAACGTGCTTTATATCTGCCATTTTACAGATACGTCTAACTTCCCCTGAGGCCAGTTACTGACACCTCATGTTGGGTCGGCACTCTCACTTGCCTCCTTCTGCAGCCTGGGCGCTCTGCTTTTGCTTTTTTTGGCTCACGCGAAATGTGAATTACTTTGGGTATATCTACGTGTATTATCAACTATAGAAGAGTATATTTTCTTAGGTAGAACCAGGTTAATCATATAATCATCTTATCCTTTTCCTTTGTTTCCATCTACAGTAAGTGGTTCTTCGCCTATTTCTCCTTTCATTCACATTGTTAGTTCGTTGGTGTAAGTCTGTAACACATGATTCGTTGGAAAGGTCAGTGCTCAAGTAAGCCCTTTCAGCTACTAACTCTATTAGATTTTATATTCTTCAGTATTTTCCACAACTTTTCCTCAAGAACACGCAAAGGTATTTCCTTTGTGAACAGTATTGTTACGTCATTATTCATGGCTCATGTCGGTCCGTACACTATGGCTTCAGGAGTGACAATGACGATGGGAAATCACTGTGATAAGCAAAATGAAAAGGAAAATGGCGTCACGAATATAAATAATCAGTAAAAAAAAAAAAAAAAAGATAAATAGAAAAAAAAAAAACAGAATTTCAATAAAGCAAAAAGAACGAGCGAAATAATGCGTACAAAATGAATCCTAACTTTATGGCCGATGAAAATATCTCACAATGATATTAGTTTGCACAATAAGATGAAATATAATTCGAGCAACACTGTAAATATTTCCAGAACAATTACAACAACCTCACCTTTTCTTTCTAGATGGTATAATGATGCCATTTATAATCAACAACTCATAATCATTTCCAAAATATCATGGATAATAGTTTTCTTGCAATAAGAAGTACCAACTTAACAGTAATTTACGAAGCAAGATACTAAGCTAATGACAATGAGATTTTAAAGAGTGATTAATAGTGAAAGCAATATCCCCCCCCCCCAAAAAAAAAAAAAGAGCACAGTGGAGTTGCAAGGATAACTAAAATCTCGACAAATAATCAGGTAAAAGTAGATTTACTGATTAAAAAAGAAGAAAAAATGGAACAATATTTTCTTGCATGGTATTGATAATCACTAACATTTCTAACATTTCTCATCATCATCTTTATCATTATCTTATCATTATATCATTATCATCTTTATCATTATTATCATCATTTTATCAATATTATCATTATCTTTATCATCATCATCATCTTTATCATTATCATCATCATCTTATCATTATCATCATCTCATCATCATCATCATCATCATCATCATCATCATCATCATTCATCATCTCATCATCATTATCATCAACTTTATCATTTTCATCATCTTATCATCATCTTTATCTTCATCATCATTATCATCATCATTATCATCATTATCATCATCATCATCATCATCATCATCATCATCATCATCATCTTCATCATCATTATCATCAACTTTATCATTTTCATCATCTTTATCATCATCATCTTCATCATCTCATCATCATCTTCATAATCATCATCTTTATCATCATCATCTTCATCATCATCATCATCATCATCATCTTCATCATCTTCATCATCATCATCTTATCCATCATCATTATCATCATCTTTATCATTATCATCTTTATCATCATCATCTTTATCATCACCATCTTATCATCATTCATCTTCATATTATATCATCATCATCATCTTCATCATCATCTTATCATCATCATCATCAATCATCTTTATCATCATTCATCTTTATCTTCATCATCATCCATCATCATCATCTTTGTCATCATCATCTTTATCATTATCATCCTTATCATCATCATCATCATCCCTGGCACTTACTGTTGCTGTTGTTTTGTTGTTGTTTCCATCATTTATTTCGTCGTTTGCATCCTCTTCCCATTCCTCTTCCTCCTCCTTATAATCATCATCATAACCATCCTTATCACCATTATCATCACCATTATTATATTCATCCTTAATATCATCAACTTTATCATCATCATCATCATCATCTTTATTACCATCATCATCTTTCATCATCTTTATGTATCATCTTCATCATAATCATCATCTTTATCATTATCATTTTTGCTATCATCTTCATCATCATCTTTGTTATCATCTTTATCATCATCATCATCATCATATTTATCATCATCATCATCATCATCATCATCTTATCATCATCACCTTCACCATTATCATCTTTATCATCATCATCATCTCTATCACCATTTTCATTAATATCATAATCACCTATCTTCATCATACTATTTATGATAATTATCACTATCATCTTTATCTTTATCATCTTCATTATCATCTTTATCATCACAACCATTATCGTCATCTAGTAATCGTAAGAATCAATGGTGATGATGATCATGATGATATTGATAAAGGTGGTGATAATGATAATGAGGAAAATTATGATATTACTTATAACAACAATAATTAAAAAACAAGAATTAAAGTGATAATACCTCTATAATCTTCCTCCAGAAAAGGTATGAATGAGACTGGATATCTTCACAATACAAGAGATGTATTTGACCGGTTTTGATTACGTCTTCATCAGAAATACATTTCTGATGAAGACGTAATCGAAACCGGTCAAGAGATGTATTTGACCGGGTTCGATTACGTCTTCATCAGAAATGTATTTCTGATGAAGACGTAATCAAAACCGGTCAAATACATCTCTTGTATTGTGAAGATATCCAGTCTCATTCATACCTTTTCTACATTTGTCAACATGGATACGTTTCTTTCTGGAGGAAGATTATAGAGGTATTATCACTTTAATTTTTCCTTTTTTAATTATTGTTGTTATTGTGAAGATGTATTTGACCGGTTTCGATTACGTCTTCACCAGAAATGTATTTCTGATGAAGACGTAATCGAAACCGGTCAAGTACATCTCATGTATTGTGAAGATATCCAGTCTCATTCATACCTTTTCTACATTTGTCAACATGGATACGTTTCTTCCTCCAAAAATGAAAAGATGATAATGCTGATAGTAATAAGAACAACTATGATAGTACTTATAGCTGTAGTAATATCAATCGTTTTAACAAAAAGAACGACATTATAATCATAATAATAATAATGATAATAATTGTAATGGTGATGATGGTAATAATCAAAACAGTGATGATGATATCGGTGATGAAAATGTAATGATTATTGTGATAATGTAATTGACAATAGTAATGATGTTAATGATAATGAAAATTATGACATTATTGATAATAATAGTACTAATGATATTAATCATATCAATATTTATATCAATATTGGTAATTATCGAAATAATAATAGCAATGATAACGATGATGATGATGATGATTATGATGATAGATACTACTACTAGTACTGCTATTATTACTATTAATGATAATAACAATAATATTCCTTCTACTACTACTACTACTACTACTACTACTACTACTACTACTACTACTACTACTACTACTACTACTACTACTACTATTACTAGTACTACAAATGATAGCAATGGTAAAAAGAACTAAAAAGTTGTGTAATAATGATTATCATTAAAACAATAATATTAATGGAATTCATAGTAGTAATAACGATGCTGATGATAATGATATTGATAAAGGCAAATAAAATTATAATAAAAAACGATGAAAATGGTAATAATAATCACAATGCTATTAATGGTATTATTATTAGTGATACAAATGGTAATGAGGATACAAATGGTAATAATAATGATAATGATAATTTTGATAATGGTAATAATGATAATAATAGTGATGATGATGATAATGATAATAATAATAATAATGATAATAATAATAATAATAATAGTAATAATGATAATATGATAATAATAAAAATACTGATAATAATATAATGAATAATAGTAATAAAAGTAATAAAAATGATAATATGATAATATAAATAATATAATAATAATAATAATAATAATAATAGTAATAATAATAATAAAAATGTTAATATGATAATAATGATAATAATAATAATAATAATAATAATAATAATAATAATAATGATAATGATGATAATAATAATAATAATAAAAATAATAATAATAATAATAATAATAATAATAATGATAATATAATAATAATAATAATAATAATAATAATAATAATAATAATAATAATAAAGTGATATTAATCATAGTAATAATAGTAAAATCCAGATAGCAATAATAATGATCGTGATGAGATAATCATCATCATCTTCATAATGAAAATAATAATAACAATAACAACGATAAATGACAATGATGAATGGAAAAGCACTCTACCGTGTAGATACTATGTTAGAAAAATGCACAATACACCAATTATAAATCTAGTTTGTGCATTGTGGGTTTTTCTACCAATGACAATGATGAAAAAATATGATAAAAATACTAAAAATGGTAATATTATCATTAATATTCATAGTGATAATAATGATGATAAAAGCAATAATATTGATATTGATGATTACAATAGTTATGATGATGATAGTATTGATGATGATAAAAATAATAAGGAAAATAATGATACAAATGTAAATGGCAATAAGGGTAAAAATAGTAATGCCAATGATTATGACAGAAATATTAATAATAAGAGTAAAAACAAT
>NW_020870222.1:570612-575612 GCF_003789085.1 Penaeus vannamei | reverse complement strand
CCATCTGAATCATTTGACATTTTACCAAAAATGCGTTTTGTATTTTTTAGCCTCAAAAGCATAGTTTATGATGGGTTAGGTGCTAGAAAACCTAGGACAAGAAAGGCCTTGGATACACTTCTACAAGTGCCAAGTTACATTAGAGTTAGCCTAGTACAAGCTGAGTTGCAGACAAAAACAAGAATTAAATACAGTGGTAAGACCATTTTTAGAAGCAGGATCCTTCAAGAACGGGAAGAGATAGATATGATCAACCACTCATTGGAAAGTTCTCGTAAAGAAGCATGTTTTGTTGGATTAGGGAACATCAGGGTTTTCTAGCATCGTGCCAAAAACGAGATTTTTGTGTTTTTAAGCCCTAAAAACCAGGATTAAGAAGGAGTAAGGAACTTGAAAATCTAGGACCAGAGAGGTCTTAGGCACTCTACTACGTGCTAAGTTTCTTGCGTGTAGGCATAACATAATCGAATATAACATGAGGTTTTTGTCTCATTATTTTCTGAAATTAATGATTACAAAAAATCACCTCCCTAATAACAAAATGAGTGATATATATATTTTTAAACAACGATATTGTTTGGCTTGCCGGGACCCACCAATGTGGAGGAGACATGAGATATTTTAGATTGGTCCACAGGGTGCAATTGTTCCGTTCTTGTGACTCATACCTCATTCTTCTGTCAAGTTATATCCTCATCTTCAGCAACTTTCTTGTACCATCGTTGCCTACAAACTTTCAGCTGGAAATCTTAGTTGGTAAACTGTTTCGCTACATCTAACTCTAATATTAGCTGGAAAGTTTTCAATTCCATCATTTTTTGTCAGGGGACCAACCCCCCATACCCCCCCCCCCCCCGAGTGAGTTATCACTTATCTGGAAATGGTTAAGAAATATAACTTGTCAGACATATTATCCCTCTCTCTCTGAATTCTTTCTTTCTCGCACTCTATCTCTCTTTCTCTGCGATCCTAATTCTGAGTTCTGTATTTAGCAAGGTGATCAAATAAGCCAGCTTTTAGTTACCAACTTTTTGCCTCATCATTTGCTGCCTACACTGGCATCCTTAAATTTCATTCATTTTGAGTCGCAAGAACGGAACGATTGCATGCCTTGACCAATATATTACGCCTCCTCCACATTTTTGGGTCCCCAGGCATGCCATATATATATATATAATAGGATTAATGTGTAAAGAAACACAGTGAATTTAGAATCCCAAGTTAATAACACACAGGTATGCATATGAAAATAAATAAATAGATACACACATACATATACATATATATATATATGTCCATTTAAATTCGTCGCGTCATCGTACACTTGGGTAATTGTCACTTAACTTGGTGGCTGTGGTGGCACTAGAGGAAAAAGTTTCTTTGTTTCCCATTGCTATTGCAAGTGCACCTTTACACCATAGCCTTGCAAAATCGTTATAGCCGGATGACCTGTCCTATCAGAGCTGCAATTAGAATAAAGTAACATATGAGGGTTATCGACAATGGAAATGAAAGGCTGCTGCAGTAGGAACGAAATAAAAGCTAGAGAGAGAGAGTAGAGTAGAGTAGAGTAGAGTAGAGTAGAGTAGAGTAGAGTAGAGTAGAGTAGAGTAGAGTAGAGTAGAGTAGAGTAGAGTAGAGTAGAGTAGAGATAGAGACATAGATATATAGATAGATAGAGAGAGGTGTGCGCATTACCGTGTTTGACTTCGTATCCATCGACAATGGTTTGGTCCTGTGAGGTTAATATTCGAGGTCAACGCCGATTTTGTCCCAGGAGAGGATTCGAGGTCAACGCCTGTTCTGTCCCAGGAGAGGTGAGGTCAGGAGGGCAGAACGAGCATCTTCTGACCGTCTGCGATCTCACTGACTCCGCCCTCGTGTTCCCGCAGGTGCACCCGGAGAGCAGCCATGGCAAGGCCCGCGTGCAGCGTGAGGTAAAAGCGGCCCGCCGGCTGTCGCATCGAGGCCGCCCACCACACCCGCGATGTCGGCACGTGGGGGCGGGGGTCACCGCTGCTGCTGTCTGCCGCCCCCGCCGCCCACGCCTCGCACGCCCCTCCGAAGCACTAAAAGGTTTGTGTCGACGCCCATTGGCATGCGTCCCATTACGGGAACAATGGCGCCCCGAGAGAAGAGATTGTGTTTGTAAGACGAGAGGTGTGAGAGGCAGAGGGAGAGGAATGCCTCGTCGGCTGGAACGCTAAATGGTTTTTGTTATTTTGTTATTTTCTCGTCTGTGATATTTCCCGAGACAATCTTTGTATCGTATGGCCTAATTTAACAACGTGTGTGTGTGTGTGTGTGTGTGTGTGTGTGTGTGTGTGTGTGTGTGTGTGTGTGTGTGTGGTGTGTGTGTGTGTGTGTGTGTGTGTGTGTGTTTCTCGAACCACGTTAAGTGATTAGATTGCCTCAAAATCTTGTTGATATCCGGTGTCTTCGTCTGATGCTCTACTCTGCCAAATAAAAGACGAAAATTGTGCGTCTTCAATGTTATAAGTAAAGGGACTCTGAAACACGTTTCTTGAATGATATAATTAATAATCAATCTATAACCTTAAATCGGTAAAGTGTGCTTGCCCTTTTGCATTTACTTTGAATACCATCTCTGAGAAATGAAAAACAAAATTTATGCAGTGAGTATTAAAAAACCATGCATCTGCAAATGGCTTAATTTGCCTTCCTTTTTCCCCCTTCCTTCTAATTTCTCCTCGTTCTTTCCACTTATGCTCTTCTCTCTCTCTCCTTCTTCTTCTTCTTCTTCTTCTTTTTCTTCTCTCTCTCTCTCTCTTCTTCTTCTCTCTCTCTCTCTCTCCTTCTCTCCTCCTCCTCTCTCTCTCTCTCTCTCTCTCTCTCTCTTCTTCTTCTTCTTCTTCTTCTCCTTCATCATCATCTTCTGCCTCTTGCTCTTCTTCTTCTCCTTCATCATCATCTTCTTCATCTTCTGCCTCTTGCTCTTTTTTTTTCTTCTTCTTCTACCTTTCCAAGGGCACGTCTCAGGTGAGACACTCGCGAGGTGCCCCTCGAGCGCTACTCAAACAATGCCCAAGTCCTTTCGCTTGCCTTGGTACTTCATGGCAACTTTCACGTGTTAATGGAGTCTATTAACGAGGACCTTACCAAAAGGAGGGAAACGTAGAAAAAAAAGAAATAAAAGTACATGTTCAATCAAAGGTTCTGCGTGCGCAATACCTGCAGTTCTGCCTCCGACGCTTTTGCCTTCGCATTCAAAAGTACAAAAGCTCCATTAAGCTGTAAATTTTGGCCTCTTGTTAAGACACAAAAGAGACTTAAAACTGGCTATACATTAGCAAATGTCTGCTGAAAGCTATCTTGGGACAGGAATGAATGTCAAGGAGTACTGGGAATTTAATCAGGGTATGTTAATGATATAATGATATAAATAACATTGAATTGAACGTAACGAAACGGAAAATTAATCTCAGGAGGTCGAATCCCCGAGGACACGTCACTGTTAAAACACGCACGAAAACAAAAGAAAATAAAAAACACAAAAATAAAACATAGCAGCTCTGATTTTTTTTTTTACGAGGTACGGGATAACATCACATAAACCGACAATTCATTTAGGTAAAAATCGCATTTTAAACTCGTAAAGATTAATGACACGAAAATTATTGCGCACAGCATTCGCGATCGTGGGACGGCGAAACCACGAGGTCGAATTCACTTTTTCATCGTTCTCATAATTAAATATTTAGACATTTTATTGTTAAAATATTAAATTCACAAAGAGAAATTCAGCTCCGAGGCTGACGTCTGCGTTCCCGCAACTTTCTCTGTGTAAACCTGTGATTAGATTTTTAAGGAGCTTAAGATGAATCGTATATTCTCTTTGAATGAAAATTCAGATTACTTAACTCTGGAAAGAAATAGAATTTTAAGCATAATCAGCGGAAGAGGAGAACCATCGGGAAGAAAGACCGAAATAGAAATGCCTCGAATAAAAGAAAATAAAGAATAAAGTCAGAGAGAGACGAGAAGGAAAGAGAAAAAAGAGAAGATAGATGGATAGGAAAAGAGAGAGAGGGAGGGAAAGAGAGAGAGAGGGAGAGATTTAAGATTTAAAATTTAGTTTTAATTCCATTTGTTACAATGGATATTCTTTGCTGTGGCTTACTGTCTGTTTTATTTTGCCCAAATCTTCCCCTGTGTGTGTGTGAGAGAGAGAGGGAGAGACAGACAGACAGACAGAGAGATAGACAGGTAGACAGAGAGAGAGAGAGAGAGAGAGAGAGAGAGAGAGAGAGAGAGAGAGAGAGAGAGAGAGAGAAAGAGAGAGAGAGAGAGAGAGAGAGAGAGAGAGAGAGAGAGAGAGAGAGAGAGAGAGAGAGAGAGAGAGAGAGAGAGAGAGAGAGAGAGAGAGAGAGAGAGAGAGAGAGAGAGAGATGATAGAGAGAGAGAATAGAGAGAGATAGAAGCAGAGAGAGAGAGAGAGAGAGAGAGAGAGAGAAAGAGAGAGAGAGAGAGTAGAGAGAGAGAGAGAGAGAGAACAAGGGACATAGACAAAAGACAGAGAGAGAGAGAGAGAGAGAAACAAGGGACATAGACAAAGACAGAGAGAGGGGGTAGGTAGGATATAATATATATTATATATATATATATATATAATATATATATATATATATATATATATATATATATATATATATATATACATATATATATGATAGTAAAAAGTGCGCGGAGAGGAAATCACATCCATGCTGGCGGTATGGACAGCGAAACATGAAAAGTTAATTTCCATTCAAAAAGTGAAAAGCCTGATAGGACGGGCTACCATCACCATAATCCCCTCGCCTCTTCACCGCCACCATTCACGCTCCATCACCATCCTCTTCGTCACATAAAACTCCCATCGTCATTTACGATAAAATCACACCCGGTTATTGCAGCGAAGTCTCTCGCAGTCATAGTGGCTGCTGTGGAAAGGATTCTTTGCTTCTTCGTCTTCTTCCACATCTTCATCTTCATCTTCT
>NW_020870222.1:545612-548112 GCF_003789085.1 Penaeus vannamei | reverse complement strand
TGGCCAATCGGATCCTCGGCCGGGAGTGCCAAACGGATCCTCATGCACGGGCATCTGCTGGCCCTCTCTTGCCTAACCGGATCCTGTCCTGCATCTATTGATCGGGTACAGCAGAGGGGAGGGCAGGGGAGGGGACCGAGGGACGGACGTATACCATTGTTCGGTATGTATGTATGTGTGTCCTCGGTATCATATACCAAGCGGGAAGGAGGGGGGGGGGGGGGGGGGTTAGAAGACGGATGAGGCGGGTGGGAGGCGAAGGAGATCTGATTCCCGGATGTAGGCAGGATTTCAGCGAATATTGTTTGTGTAGGGTGGGGAAAAAGAGAGATAAAAAAGGTGTATTGGAATTTCGATGCAATTGATGAATACTGAAGGGAGTAAAGATGAGGGAGATTTAGCATAGATTTGGTACGATTTGGGTGGAGATTCGGGAAGACAAATGGTAAAAAGTGGAATATCCTGGAGATGGAAGGGTTTAGAGTAAGAGAGAGGAGAGATAGATAGATAGATAGATAGATAGATAGATAGATAGATAGATAGATAGATAGAGAGAGAGAGAGAGAGAGAGAGAGAGAGAGAGATAGAAAGAGAGGGGTGGGGGACTGAAGAGAAGAGGAGAGAATAGAGGAGAGTAGAAGAGAAGAGAAGAGAGAGATAGATAGATAGATAGATAGATAGATAGATAGATAGATAGAGAGAGAGAGAGAGAGAGAGAGAGAGAGGGAGAGGGAGAGAGAGGGGGGGGGGATGAAGAGAAGAGAAGAGAATAAAGGAGAGGAGAAGAGAGAGAACATAATGCATACTAAATATCGGAACCTGGTGCCGATTCGTGATTTATTTATCGAAAGAAACCGGGAAGAAAAAACAACAACAAAAAAACACGTTAAATCACACAGCCTCCAATGGCACATATGGCAACAGGGAAATAACGATGGTAATTCAAACAGAGAAACATAGATGGCATTAACAAGTGCGCTTCCTTTGAAAAGGGAAACAAAGCGAATTTCAAGGCAAAAGGAAAAGAAAGAAAATAAGAATGGCGGAGAATTCAGGGGTAACATAATTCAGAGAGACGGAGAGCTCCCAGGAAAGATTAATCTAAAAGGAAGATAAGAACAGAAAAGGGAAAAGGGATAGACAAAGGAATGAGAATTCAAGAGACAGGAGAAGACAAAAAAAAAGGGGGGATTCAAAGACTGGTAGGACTCGCAAGGAAAAAGTAAGAGGTGCTGGAGGAGGAAGAGGGAATGAGAAGAAGAAAAGGGAAAAGGATGATTGGGAAGTGGAGGAGGAGGAGAAGGAGGAGAAAGAAGAGGGAATGAGGAGCAGGAGAAAATGAAAGGGGAAAGGAGGAGGAAAAGGGAAGAGGGAATGAGGAGGAGGAGGAAGAAGAAGTGGAAGAGGAGAAGGAAGAGGTGGTGGCGTAGGAGGAGAAGGAAGAGCAAGAAGTGGAGGAGGAGCTGAAGAAGAAGAAGGAGACAAAGAAGAAGAAGAGACACAGAAAGCGGAAGTAGGGAAAGGGAAAAGAGTGAAAGGGTCAGGAGGAAGCACCACTACGAAAAAACGTTAAAGAGGCGACCTTACGGTGTAAAATACAGTTATTGGCGAAACTTGCACAGAATAATTCTTGGAGAGAGTGTTGCTTCTACCCAGAGCAGAGAGGTGTTGTGCCTCTATCGCAGTGTATTGGTCTACGATATCGATGAATGACGTACTTGGAATGAGAGGTGAAGGGGGACGGGAAAGCAAAACACATATATGTCTACCGTGAAAATGAGATGAACAAATATTTGGAACAGTGAACGTACGGGTATGTATATATACTGTGTATGAGATAAGATGTTTCTATAACAAAGAGAATTACGTGTAAGATGATATATAGGATATATAAATGAGTGTTATTACTTCAGTGTAATTAAATAGATTTAGTAAGAGCTAAAGTACTAAATATAAACACAAAATACTTCTACCTCTAATGAGAGTGTAAGTCGAATACATCTCTCCTTACTCGAAGAAGGAAGAGGAAGGAGAAACAAGAAGTTAAGAAGGAAAGATTTAGGAAGCCGGAGAAGAGAAAGAAGTTGAGGGAATTTACGACGGGTGAGAACTTGAAAGGAAATCTAGAGAAAGGAAGGAAGGAGGAAAGGAACGGAGGGAGAGAGAGGGAGAGGAATGGGAGACTGGAAGAAGGAATTTTCTGAAGGCGAATCAGGCAGCAGAAATGGATATCCATTGGAGAGAAGTAACTATGAAAGCATACGAGCGATAGACGAAGATAAGCAGACGACCAGCGAATATCATCAAGAGAAAGACAGATAGATGTAATGATAGACATGCCGAATGATATACAGATAGATAATCAATAGAATGAATGGAAGTTTAGATAGATGAATAAATAGCGTGCATGGATATAGAGTGAAAGAGACGAAGGAGGGAAACACAAAGAGAAATCGTGCAAGTTGAAAGAAAAAAGGAGATAGACCGATAGAGACTGACA
>NW_020870222.1:518112-528112 GCF_003789085.1 Penaeus vannamei | reverse complement strand
GACTTTGGTCCTTTACAAACAATGGGACTTGATTTCCCGCGAATCATTACAAGACACATCACTCCATCGTCCACTGATAATGCATTACGTAATTATCAGCATTGATTACATTTATAAACTTTTTTTTTTCGATTTAATCATTCCATTAATATTGTCGTCATTCATCCACCGAATCATCAAATCAGCTGTTTTGAATGATTAACTAGGCTTAGTGTTTGACCACACTATTGCAAAAGGTATCCTAGATTATATTTATATAAATTCTGCAAATATATGAGAGCAAATTTCAGCGCAACATTTGTTTCCAGAACTGATATGTGATGAAAATAAAATTAGCATTGTATATCTGATTTCTCTTTTACCTTTTGACAGTAATACTAATAGTGATAATGATCTTGTTATAATACTACTACGGCTGTTACTAATACAAGGCAGCAATAATAATAATGTCTCTGAGACTCATACAGAGCTTAGAACGAGAAACGAACACATTGGCACGTAAATGTGATTGTGTGGAATGGATATAAGGATATCTGTTTAGATATAAATGACTCCTCCGAAGAAACCGAGGTGACTGAAAGACTCACTCTATTCTGAGTAGATAGTCGTATAGCATCTCTATTTATGTTATGTCCATCTACTCCTGCATGTCATATTATTTCACACAACACACACACACACACACACACCACACACACACACCACACACACACACACACACACACACACACACACACACGCACAAAACACGTGTGTGTGTGTGTCATATGGCTGCATGACTGGCGGCTTTGAGCACGGTCTCGGCTCATCCAGCGACAAGCGTTAAGAAACAATTTTTACATGTACGCCTAATCCAATATTTAACAAAGGTTTCCTGAGGCTTCTGCTTAACAGTGCAGGCAAACTCTAATGGCTCAATTGTCCTTTGGTAAAAAATAAAGTGCGTCATCTGTGCCAGAGGCGACGCGAGGGAGACGGGGTGGGGTGTGTGTGTGTGTGTGGGGGGGGGGAGGACACTCATCTGGTTCCCCATTTTGACGTTGTTTTTCCCCAGTGGGAGGAAAAAGCCAAGGGCAGCTCACCCTGATACGGCCTTTCACGCCGTCCTTCAGATCTCAGTTTTTATTTTCGTTTCGGTCGATTTTCTGGTCAGATTTCCAGTTCTAGATCGATGCAGCCGAAGCCTCGTTTTTGCTGCAACGAATTTAGTACGTTTTATCTGCCATCGAGTGACAACAGAAATTCCTCAGGTGTCGGTAATTCGTGAACATGTACGGGTAACATTTATCCTCTTAATCACTTTCAAATATATCTGCATATATTTGCATACTGACAAAACTAATTACATGTAATCTGATATACTTTGCTCAGACATAAACATGTCCATATCTTCCAAACTGATGCATCTCTCATGATTATCTATCGATGTTTGGGCAACAGATACGAATCGCCTTTATCGAAAAGACGCCATGCTGAGGATAAGCCAAGAAAGTCTTTGGTCTGAGATTCCTACCAAAGAAAGATGGTTCGAAAAGAGAAGAAGCACCAAGTTTGCTGACCGACTGAAAAAAGTGGCCAGATAATAGCGGATCATAAAGGGGAAAGGGCGGGAGGCCGTTCCGGATTAAAGGGCGTGGGAGGGAAAAGAGAAGAGCACGGGCGGAGGACGGAAGGCCGGCGACGAGACCTGGAAGTAGTGACGCGCACACCTGCAACTACTCAGTCACATACGCATAAATGTATACATATACGCTTATATATAGATGCACTTATTTAAGCATCATAAAGGGGAAAGGGCGGGAGGCCGTTCGGGATGAAAGGGCGTGGAGGGAAAAGAGAAGAGCACGGGCGGAGGACGGAAGGCCGGCGACGAGACCTGGAAGTAGTGACGCGCACACCTGCAACTACTCGGTCACATACGCATAAATGTATACATATACGCTTATATATAGATACATTTACATGCACTTATTCACACACACAGACACACAGACACACAGACACAGACAACAGACACACACACACACACACACACACACACACACACACACACACACACAAGTGTGGAATAAGAATAAAAAATTAGCGTTGCAACAATTATTATCCTCTTTGGGTAGAAATCAAACTAAATTTAATATTGTAGTCCATTAAATTCAGAAGAAAAACAAAATCAACTTTCGGACGCACTCTCAACCAAAAATTTTGATAATAAATCCTTCAAAATATTGACATTTCAAGAGTCATAAAGCCATCATGATAATTATGATAAAATCAGAAATATGATAAATAACAATTAATGATGGAATAAAAGGAGCCTTCTTCATTAATATGCAAAATGATATTAACATGAGTGAATTAGGCTGGACCAGAGGACACCAAGATGAGCTACACAAAATAGGAAATTATTGTTATTATTATTATTATTATTATTCATTTTGTTTACATATTTCTTAAGATATTACAGTTTATTTGGCTTTACGACTTTTGCAAGTTAAAACTATAAAATATAACACATC
The DNA here is from genome assembly GCF_003789085.1 of Penaeus vannamei. Lineage (NCBI taxonomy): Eukaryota > Metazoa > Arthropoda > Malacostraca > Decapoda > Penaeidae > Penaeus > Penaeus vannamei. Next base: position 525,596 of record NW_020870222.1, on the reverse strand, counting down.
TGTTCTATCAAAGTCATTTATAGACAAGTAATGAGATAATTCCATTCTATGACAGATGACCTATGTAATTAAACTTTTACCAAGTTGTAAACAGACTTGTGAAATACGATTTAACTCAATTGCTTCCAAACAAAGGGCATCACTGTAAGCGGACAGCTGGCTTATGTGTTTTGTATCCTAAAAATAGCATCATAAGCTTTTCACAGGTTGTTTACCACAATATAAGCTCAGGTGGCACACACACACACACACACACACACACACACACACACACACACACACACACACACACACACACACACACACACACACTATATATATATATATATATATATATATATATATATATATATATATATATATATATATTTATACATACATAAATGCACACACACACATATGTATAGATATATTTATATATGTATATAAGAGAAAAAACGAATGATACACGTTTTCGACTTTGATAAACCATTTTTTGCTCTGAATAAGAAAAATAATCAGACCTCAATATCTTCTTGAAAAGGGAAGAAAGAGAATAGAAGAACGCGGATCCTTCCTTAAACATAGCCGTGAACTGTTCCTTCATTCGATGCGTGAGGCGGAGCTCCGAGCGACCCGCCCTGTTGAAACGGATATCATTCTCACAGGAGCATTAGAATTTACATATAAACTGGCGAAGCTCCAGTCCGGGTCAGGGTATTTCCATGGTATAATGAATCTCAGTTTAAGTCAGTAATTGCTCTCCGCGAGACAGGCGATATGTCGGCATGTTGATGTTTCGTGAGAGAGGCGAGACACACAAAGTCTCCGTGGTTTGTTTACTTCCGAGTTTCGGAAATTTATTCATATCTCTTTACTTGCCTTTACTTTACTTTACTTTACTCTTTACTTCTGTGTCTTCTGTGTTTCGTGTATTTGGTTTGATCTCTGACACAGGACCAAATTTCGTTCTCAGAAGTGAGAGGTGTTTCCCAGGGTAAACGCCATGGGAAATTAATGTGATTTTTGAAGGGAAGATCTTACGTTTACGCCAACACGCGTTTTAGGGAAATGAACCAGTGATCATGTGCAAGGACACTGACACGCACCGTCAGATGTATGTGTGTGTGTGTGTGTGTGTGTGTGTGTGTGTGTGTGTGTGTGTGTGTGTGTGTGTGTGTGTGTGTGTGTGTGTGTGTGTGTGTGTGTGTGTGTGTGTGTGTGTGTGTGTGTGTGTGTGTGTGTGTGTGTGTGTGTGTGTGTGTGTGTGTGTGTGTGTGTGTGTGTGTGTGTGTTTGCGTATGTGTGTGTGTTGATTGGATGAATGCAAGCTGTGGAGACGGAAGATCAGGTTACAACACATGAACTAATTAGTTATATATACAATGGAAATTACATGTGCATCATCTCTCTCTTTCTCTCTGTTTGTCTGCCTCTCTCTCTCTCTCTCTCTCTCTCTCTCTCTCTCTCTCTCTCTCTCTCTCTCTCTCTCTCTCTCTCTCTCTCTCTCTCTCTCTCTCTCTCTCTCTCTCTCTCTCTCTCGTGTGTGTGTGTGTGTGTGTGTATGTGTGTCTATCCATTAGTCTTGTTCATATGGAGAATGACACAAGAATACATCAGATTTTAACAGTCGTAACATGAGAATTAGGCTGACAATGAGAACGGTAATGTGATGATATTAATGAGAACATTTTGATACTGACATAAAATATAATGATGATGACAATGATAGCCCTAGAATAATGATAAAGTACAATGGTAATGTTAACAATAATTCAAAAATCAGTAAAAGTACTGATAGTATTTATGGAAATGATAATGATGAAGAGGATGATAAAGATAATAATAATGATGATGACAATAATGAAAATAATATAATAATGATTGTAATGATGATTAATAATATTGAAAATAATATTAATCACAATATCAGCAATAACTACAATGATGATGATGGTGAAGGTAATGATGATGATGATGAAGATGAGAAAGAGGATTATGATGAAAATTATAATGATAATAAAGATGATGATGATAATAATAATACAAGTAATGATAATAATAATAACAATAACAATAATAATAACAACCACAGCAACAACAATGATAAAGAAAACGATAATGTAAATAACATACATAATGTTTATGATAATGATGATGACGCTAACCAAGATAATGACAATGACACTAATAACAAGAAGCACTCAGAGACCGCATAACTCTTTCAAGGCAATAAGGTCACTGATGCAACAAAAATATTCACACTTTAAGAATTACGTTAAAATCACCTTTCTTAAGTACACTGTTGACGTCCGTAAACATTAACTCCTTGGCCGAAAAGACAAAGGCAACAATAATAATAAATACTGGTTACCAAGGCAATGGAGTAACTGATGCTATTAAAAAAAAAAAAAAAAATCCTGCATCCGAATCATGATCCGGATCACCACTAAAATCTATTGGGAAATAAGATAAGCCAAGGCACATCACTGGTAACAATTTCTATTTATAAATTCTTGAGTTATCCTGCTAAGGAACAAACGAACGAAAAAAACTATAATATTAATGATTATGATAAATATAATAATAACAAAAATAATAATGATGATGATGACAATAACAATAGTAATAATAACATCAACAATAATAACGACAATATAATAATAATAAGAATGTAACCAAGCAATGATAATAAATAGTAATGATAATGATATAATCTCTACCTCTTGATAATTCGGCGTTTAAGTCCCTCCAATGATAATAATAAGAATCGTAATGATAACAACAGCAATAATGATAACAATAATAGTAATAATAATAAGAATAATGACACCTGCAATGATAATAGAAATGGTAATAACGATAATGGTATATCCCTCATGACTATTATGAATTCATGATCTTTACATTGGATTGTAGCTGGACTGTTTTATTTCTTAATCTGTTGCGTTATTTGTCGGAGTGGAGACTTGCACGATGTTGATGTCAAAAGACTGCCCCACAAATGTCACTATTGATACCCTTTCTGGTAGATTTCACTATTAATATTAATATATCTAATAATAATGATAATAATAATGTCTTGCACCGCCTGCTCAAGATCCACTCTTTTATCTACCACAAGTTGGTTCCCCGGAATAGAACAGTACTCTTGGGGTTTGAATTCAGAGTTTTCATTCTGCTTGCCTTTATATGAAAGGCATAAACTACTTATAATAATAATGAATAATATAATAGAAATAATATGATTGATGTAACAGTATAATAGAAATGATAATAATGATAAAAATAAACAACAATAATGATACTGATAACAATAAAAACAATGATAATACACATAGTGATAATAATAATGGTAATAATGATAAGATAATGATAGAAAAATAACGATAATAAAATAATGATGCAATAATAATGATACTAAAAAATATTTTTCGTCATAACAATAACAATTATTATAATTATTACTATAACATAATGCTGATAACAATAACAATAATAATTATTATTATTCATTATTCATTATCATTATTATTGTTGTTATCATTATCCTTGCTGTTGTTGTTGTATTATTATTATTATTATTATTATTATTATTATTATTATTATTATTATTATTATTATTATTATTATTATTATTATTGTTATAGCAATACCAAACATAGTAATAGTAGTAGTAATAGAAGTAGAAATTATATGATAACAATAATAGCAATAGCAAAAATAATAACGATTTCAGTTAATGAAATGAGTTCTCATACCAAGAGTAACGCTAATATTGTCTATAATTCGAAAAACAATAACAGAATTAACAACATGAATCTGACTACTTTCATTGATATTGGAAATTTAAAACAACATAATAAATAAATAAATAAATAATAAAAAAAAAAAAAAAACATAAGATAACCATAATACAAATTAAACATTCATACACACAGACACATTTGCACTCACACACAAACCTAATTGTGCGTTTAATTAGGACCTACTGGAATTCCTAAATCCTAAAGCACGATATTCCTCCCTCACGGCCCTAGGGAGACCTTCTCTTGCCTCGGGATCCATCAAAAAAGGGCGACGAAGACCCCCCCAAAAAAAAAAAAAAAAAAAAAAAAAAACGCGAAGACAAAAAAAAAAAAAACGCGACGAAGACCCCCCCCCCAAAAAAAAAACGCGACGAAGACAAAAAAAAAAAAAAAAAAAGCGACGAAGACCCCCCCCCCCAAAAAAAAAAACGCGACGAAGACCCCCCCCAAAAAAAAAAAAAAAAAAAATAAAAAAAATAAAAATAAAAATGCTAGACATGCCGACGACACAATGGCTCTCAGAAAGGTCTAGTATCTCGTGGATTCTTCAGCTCTGTGATTCTTTCATATTTCCCCCCCTTTCCCAATATTTATTTTCCTTATCGCTGTCATTCTTTCGTATATTTCCCTCCCCTCTCAATATTTATTTTTTCAATCGCTGTCATTATTTGCCCCTCCCAAGATTTTTTTTTTTTAACGGTGTTATTTTTCCCTCCCAAACTTTTTTTTTTTTTTTTTTTTAACGGTGTTAATATTTTCCCTCCAAGACTTTTTTTTTTTTTTTTTTTTAACGGTGTTAATATTTTCCCTCCCAAGATTTTTTTTTTTGTTAATATTTTCCCTTTTTTTTTCTTTCTAACGGTGTTAATATTTTCCCTCCCAAGATTTTTTTTTTTTCTAACGGTGTTAATATTTTCCCTCCCAAGATTTTTTTTTTCTAACGTGTTAATATTTTCCCTCCCAATATATTTTTTTTCTAACGGTGTTAATATTTTTCCTCCCCAGATTTTTTTTTTCTAACGGTGTTAATATTTTTCCTCCCAAGATTTTTTTTTTCTAACGGTGTTAATATTTTCCTTCCCAAGATTTTTTTTTTTTTTTTTTTTTTTTCTAACGGTGGTAATATTTTCCCTCCCAAGATATATTTGCTCTTCGCTGTCTTTTTCTCTCGTATTTCCCCGAGACTTTCATTTCTCTCACGCTGTCATTCGTATTTTCCCTTCGCCATACCGTATTTTCCCCCTAAGATCCCGCTTCTGGATTTCCACATGACTGTCAACAGGACTCGTGCAAGGAGACGAGTCAAAAACGGCAAACTGGGAGAAATCTTGAAATCTTGGCTTCATTTTTAAGCCCACAGAGTCCTTCGGGAGAGTCCGACAGAGTCCTTCGGGAGAGTCCGAGGCGGTGTGTACATTGATGATCTTTGAGACGCATAGTTCGGCTTCGTGAGCATCGGTCTTAGAGCCTCCTTTCACACGAATAGTGAATATATCATAGCACAAAATATCAATAAATACGATGTTCAGTAGACGTGTTTATGGAATGAAGCGCCATTCATAAAGCGGCCTGAGATTTTTTTTTCTCTTCATGGAAGTTGAATATTGAGGGGCGGCGAACGTGGAAAGGAGATGAAGGCTTGGAATTTTTGAGGGAAGTTGGAGGTCTTGGAACTTGAGATTTCTTTCTGAAGTTTTCCTCGAAGGACGTACTCTCTCCATGCACACTGATGCTTTCCTTCTTAATTACTGTATATCAAGGCTTACACGTCGTCACCCTCTTAAAAAAACAACAACAAAAAGCTGCCTAATTATTATCATTATTATATTATTATTATTATTATTATTATTATTATTATTATTTTTTTTTTTTTTTTTTTTTTTTTTTTTTTTTTTACTTTTCTGGGTCTTATTTTTGATGTTATCCTTCTATAGTTTATTGATAGAATGACAGACACATTTACTTATTATTCGAATGTAGATATTATTTTTCGAAATATATTAAAGGAAAATGATTCAGACAATTTTATTGCAATGTTTACATATGACTTCTGAAACACTAGTACATTAGAAATAAAATGAAATGAAATTGTTAGACCTGAAAGAGATCCTGTAACAGCAGTCGTAGTCACCTTCTGAAATATATTTTCATCATCGTTATTATTATTATCTTTGTAAATATTATTACTAGTAGCATTATTGTTATCATTGTTATGTTATATTGTTATCATTGTTATTGTTATTATTGTTATCATCATCATCATCATCATCATCATCATCATCATTATTATTACCATTATTCTTTATCATCATTATTAGAATTATCATTATCATTCTTATAATCATTATCATTACCCTTATCATTCTTATAATAACTATAATTATTATCATTATTACTTTTATTATTACTATGGCTATTATTATTATCCTTACTATTATCATTATCATAATTTTCATCATTACTATTAGTAGTAGTAGTAGTATGATTTCTATTATTATCATCACTATTACTAGAAGTAGTGTAGTAATAGTAGTACTATCATTATCATTATTATCAATATCATTGTTTTTATCATTATTGTTATCATTATTTTAATTTTTACTCTTTATAACCATCATTGTTGTTTATTACCATCATTATTGTTACTGTTATTATTATTATCATTATTATTGTTATCATTATCATTATCATTATTATTATTGTTATTATTATTATTATTATTATTATTATTATTATTATTATTATTATTATTATTATTGTTATCATTATTATCATTATTATTGTTATCATTATTATTATCATTATTATTATCACCAGTGTGATCATTGTTATCTTTATTATCATTATTATTAATGATCTATTACTTTTTATCATTATTATTATTTTTACTACTACTACTACTACTACTATTGTCATCATTATAATTTTTATTATAGTCACTATTACTGTTATTTCTTTTTTTCATTTATCATACTTACGCTCTTTATTATCATTATTATTATTATTATCATCCTCATTCTCACCATCACCATCACCATCATCATCATCATCATCATCATCATCATCATCGGTAAATATATTCATCATTACTATTACTATTATTATTATTATTATTATTATTATTATTATTATTATTATTATTATTATTAGTATTATTATTACTATTATTATTATTATTATCATTATCATTTGGTTCTTGTATTTATATAAATGAATTATTTTTTAAAGTATGATTTAGTTTGTATCATTTGCATCAAGCAGAATTACGTCCCTCTAATGACACTTTAGTCTGTAATTTTCCTTCTCTAGCGTTGTGGTTTTGAATAGAAACTTAATTTTAAATAGCATTTAGGTTTCCTGTGACGTTGCTATTGACAAATTATTATTAATGCCAAGAATGCGTAAACAGAAACGGTGGGACATGAATCCCAAAGCACCATTAGCTCCGTTTCATATATTCTGTCCTTCGTTGCAACAGTGTGAAAGGATAGAACGAACCCATTTTCATATTCAGAACATACTCCACGGTATATTAAATCTGTTGCCTAAGCTTCACGTATATAGTTAAAGTGCTATTAATCTTTAGGGTACATGATTTATGAAGGTTGGAGCAGCCATCTCTTTGTGTATAAATGATTTAATAACAGTGTGAATACGCAAATGCTATATGCTATATACAATGTATAAAGCGTATGA
>NW_020870222.1:493112-495612 GCF_003789085.1 Penaeus vannamei | reverse complement strand
CACCAAGAGCAACAACCACACATGCACACACACACACTACACACACAACGCACACACACACACAATAGACACACACACACACACACACAACACACACCACACATATAATAATTATATATATATTACATTTATACTATATATAATATATATTATATATATATATATATATATATATATTATTATATGTATATATATATGTATATGTATTATATAATATATAATATATATAATAAATATAATATAGTATATTAATATATATATATATATATAGTATATATATATATATATAGTACATGTATATATAATGCATACATACATACATACATAATATATATATATATATATTATATATATATATATATATATATATAAGTATATTATATGATGTATGTATATATGTATATTATGATTATATATATATATATGTATATATATATATATATACTATATTATTATATATATATATATATATAAGATAGATAGAGTAAGTGATAGATAGATAGATAGATTAGATTAGATACATCAATTATGTGTATATATATATAGTATGCGTATATATATATATAGTAGGAATAATATATAACTAGTTATATATAATATATATATAGTATATATATATGCAATATGCACAATGTAGTTTACACAATTATGAAATTATTATTATTAGAATGTTCTCAGTACTTTCAATAATCTTGCTGGATAGAAGAGATAATCCTTAGGTATGCGTCTAGTAATCCCCCTCTGAGTGTATATACTAAAGATGTTGTACATTTCGTATTACTACAATCTCCGGCGTTGTATCCACCCTCTGTGTATCCGGATGCCTCAGCTCGTGTCAGAATGAGTGCATTTGTTTCCCCGGCGAGCCGGCGTAGCACCTGTTCGGAGTGGAGCCTCTTAATGGTCTGGTCCTGAGATGTATATCCAGGGAATTAACTGTCTAACTCCCGGCGCAAGTAATCAAGTAAATGTTCAAGAGTTGGAAGGCAAAAATGGACGGAGTGTGATGCGATTCGGCGGGGCGTCGTTTTTTTTTTTTTTTTTTTTTTTTTTTTTTTTTGTTTTTTTTTTTTTTTTTTTTTTAGTTCGCAAAAGGTTTGGGCATGAATGAAACCAGGAAGATGCTCCCCTGTGTATGCGTACATATATACATACATATGTATATATAGTATATGTGTGTGTGTATATATTTATACATATACATAGTGTATGTATTTTACATATTCATACATTTTATATGTATATTATAATATATATATATATATATAATATATGTATATATAATATATATATTAAAATATATATATATATATTGTGTGTGTGTGTGTGTGCTGTGTGGTGTGTGTGTGTGTGTGGTTGTGTGTGTGTGTGTGTATGTGTGTGTGGTGTGATGTGTGTGTGTGTGTGTGTGTGTTGTGTGTGTGGTGTGTTTGTGTGTGTGTGTATGTATATGTATAATACTATATATATATAATATATAATATATATATATATATATATATATATTATATATATAATATACATACATATATATTAGTATATATATAGTAGTATATATATATATAAGTGTATAATCATTTGTATATATATAGTAGTAAGTATAGTATATATTATATAGTAGGTATTATTTACTATATATATATATATAGGTATAGCAGTTATTGTATGTATTATATATACTATATATATGGATATATAATATGATAATAATATATATAAAATTATATATATAATATACGTAATAAGAGTATATATATATAGTAATATAATTATATAGTGTATATATAGTATATATCCATTATATAGTATAATAATATATTATAAGTAATAATATAATATTATTACTAGTTATATATATAATATATATAATATATATAGATATATATATTAATAAAGTATTTGTATATAAGTAAATACACAATAAACACACACACACACAACACAACAGCAGTCTTTATTTTCTTTAATGGTGCATTGACTCTACATGTCAATGACACATTTGTATTGCACTATTCTACAGTTCCCTAACACAAGTGTAGACGGTTTGTTTTGTTCTTGATCCCCTGAGGCAGAGTAGTGATGAGCGGAACAGTGAAAAGGCAGCAGACACGTGACACACAATTCTGTTGTTTTTTCTCTCTGCAAGCTGCTGCACAAGGCGTGAAGAAAAGGAGATGGCTCTTGCGCCATTTCCCCAGAGGGCTGAAGACGAGAGGGTGAGCGTGCCTTGTTCTACTTCATGAAATGGTTCGCCGTATTCCTGGATCTTTTCATTTTTATGTTTGGTGTGGATCGACTTCATCTCCTGGATGCGCGTTGCTCTCTCTCTGTCTCTCTCTCTCTCTCTCTCTCTCTCTCTCGTCTCTCTCATCTCTCTCGCTCTCTCTCTTCTCTCTCTCTCTCGTCTCCTCTCTCTCTCTCGTCTCGTCTCTCCCTCTCCTCTGCCCTCCCTCCCAGCGTCCCCTGCCTCCGCTCCCTCCCTCCCTCCCTCCCTCCCTCT
>NW_020870222.1:468112-478112 GCF_003789085.1 Penaeus vannamei | reverse complement strand
GCTTCAGGCCGTTTGAGAATTAATCAACGTCAGACAAGTCCTCTTTGAAGGAAGTTCTAATTATGTGTGAATCCTAGCAAGAGGTACTCCAAGATCTATATCAACACTTTGCTTGTCACATGCTGATTTTGCTAGGCGGTCAGCATGATCATGCCTGGGGATTCCAACATTGCGATGTATCCACACAAAACGATATATCATGGCCTCGTTCTTTTGCACGATACACATTTATCCTTTATGTCATTTGCAAATATTTCCTGCACCTTTGTCTAGTGTGTTCAATGACTGGAGAGCACTCTGTGAGTCGCAGAAAATGACTCCTGAGCCTTGATTTAATAGAAATTCGGTGGCTATGAGCATTCCTGCCAACTCAGTTTGCGTAGTGCTAGCCCAGTCATGAACCCGCCTACAATCCTGGTGCTGCAAAATATTGTTTTTATATACGACAAAAGCGCATCCTGCTCTACTCCCAGACTGCAAGGATCCAATCAGTGTAGCATTCATACGCATTGGGCATAGTTTCAAAGGTGCTCATTGATAATTGCTAAAGCATACTGCTTAAGTACAGCAGGAGGACACTGTCTTTTTTGGGGGCAGTCGTTAAATACACGTAGGTCCGACATTCCACGGTGAACAGAACGTCCATGTAGGGTCTTAGTTATGGGATATGTTCAGCTGAGACAAGTGCTTACATGTTACTTGTTGCCATGATTTGAATTTGAATCGATGTTGCCATTCAAAGTTAGCTCCACTATTCTATTTTTAGTTGTCTTTGGAACTCTGTACAATAGAGGGGTTCTCTTATTGCTTTGACACTAAATGTGGTGTTTATGTATAATATTCTTTCATAGACAGACGGCAAATTAAGTTCTGATCTCATATTCACAATCTCGTTGTCTTAGGGCGCCGAGATAAGCCTCATGGCCTCATTTTGTACAATTTCTAAACTAGCCAACTCTGATTCCTTGTATAATACTAGGTGCAATGCATGATAATCTATGACCGACCGTATGTATGACAGGTAAAAGAGTCTAGCATATGACATTAATACCATGGTCTTTGCCGACAAGTGTCCCTAAGTGGCTTCAGACGTTCCACAGCCTTTCTTCAGGTTTTGTATGAACTCTGCATCATTAACAGCCACCCCGAGATATTTGTATTGGTGACAGAGATCTAGCTCAACGTCATTGATGTGAAACCTTAGGCAGAGGGATTGTTTTAGGGTTAAGTGCCTTGGTTTTTTCAGTCGATATTATCAAGCCACACTCTGTAGCCCTTTGCTGAAAGCACATCAAGGATCTGTTGCATTCTCTCGGATGAGATTAATGCAAATATCATCGGCTAGCATAATGAGTCACTGCCCTCAAGTGGTATATTCGCCCTAGCATAGGGTTAAGTAGCATGGGACTAAGTACGCCTCCCTGAGGTGTGCCGAGTTCAAACACTTTTGCATGAGTACTCTTAACGCCCCTGAAGAAAACCTGAGCCGATCGATTGGATAGATACATTTGAATCCATGTTAACAGTTTTCCCTGAATACCAAAGCTAGCTAGTTGCTCAAGGATCATTTCTCTGTTTGCAATATCAAAGGCAGATTGAAGATCAAGAAATACGGTTTGCATGCCTGGTATTGAGTTTGTTAAGTATTCTGCAAAACAATGCTGACTGCTAACGTCCTGGGGAGAAATCCATACAGTCTGGGGATAACTTAGCATGTATACGGTACATGAGTCTGTCAGAATTATTCTCTCAAGTACTGTGAAGACAGGAGGTCAAGGAAATTGGTCTTGTATTTGTCAGTGTTGGATTTGGGGATAGGATGATTAAACTTTTAGTCCAGGAGCTTGGGAGGATTCCTTTGATACGCTGAGTTCTATACAGGTGTAAGAGTGGGTTGCCTGGCATCTGCGCAATGAGGCGAAGAACACTGTAAGTAATGCCATCCTCGCCAGGGGCTGTTGCCTTTGCCTTCACAAGGGCATTTCTCATTCCCACTCGGTTATTCGGCAAAGTCGGATGGGTCAATAGCAGCACAGGCTACTGCTATATTGAATTTCCTATCTATTTTTGACTTGTCGAAGATGGTCTTTTATCCCTTTGTGGAGTGAGCTCAGTGAGAGTTTCAGCCCACTGACCTCCAGTAGCATATTAGCCTGTTCTTGTGGGCTGTGAAACTGCGGTGTTGTGGGAGCTTTACTGTCAGCCTATTAATCTTTTTCCATACATCAGCCATGGAAGTTTGACTATTGATGCTTTGCCAAAAATTGTTCCAGTGTTTACTACGAATCTCAGTTTTAGTTCTCTGAAATTTCTTTATTGGCTTTAAGAAACTGAATAAGATTGTCTGACGTCTTGTTACTCTTAATAGCAATTGGCAAGCTCCTGAACTCGTTGATGTTCCTTGGCTAGAATTGGTCATTGATCCACCTCGGAGCATGGGGGGCTTGGGGGCTCTTTTTTCTTCGAGAGTTTTCGTGAACAGACCCAGTGTTATAGTAGCAGTGACAACTTGATTAAATCCTGAGAGAAATTTTCAACTGTTGTTACTTCATATGTGTTGTACCAAATCAAAACACGTGCCTTGAAGTGGATTGCTCCAGCCCGGTGGGATGATTATTCTAAGCCTAGGTGTTTTTAGGGGCTGAGTTGCTGTCAAACAGTATAGTCAGTTCGGATTGCAAAGATGGTCACTAACTAATTCTCGTACAGTGAAGTAAGAATTACCATTGAACTAGATTTTTGCCCAATACGTAATCTAACTGCCACTCCCAAATGGAGTTTCTATTTCTGGTCATATACTGTTAGTGATCTACTATTAATGAAATGTTTGAATTCTTCCCATTACTATTACGCTGGCTGTCTCAAAGTGTGGGTGCCTTCTGCATTAAGGTCGCCCATGCATAACGTGGCTTGGCTTGTGAAAAATTGGGTAAAGAACAGCCAGAAATTTTGACGATCTGGATATATATTATATAGTGAAAAATACCAGAGGCAGTCTAATTTTTAAATGATGAAATTGAACATCAGTGTTCTCGGATTTTTTAAGAACTAATTTATGTGGCAATGTTACCTTCACATATGTCAACAAATCCAGTCATGGCTGTATTCACATAAGAATATATCCCTTAATTGAAGGTGCCATTTTTCATTTTAGCAGCAGCAGCAAAAGGTTCTATGCACGCAAATCACATCAATATTATTTTACGAATATAAAACTCTAGTCACTCAGCTAGGTTTAAATACTACGCATATTCCATGATATGAATTTAATTGTGTGTCTATCCATATGTGAGTAGTGTATTATTATGTAATCTGTACTTCATGCGCTTTATCCATTATATTACGGAATTTAGGTTCACATAAGAAACATATAACTTCATGAAATAATGTACATTCTATTAAGATGATTGTCCTAAGCTTAAAAGTACTTTTAACCATGTCAAAAATTAGGTCTTAGCTTTTGTCCCACTTCTTAGCACGTCCCCTTGTTGTGCCGGTGTAACCTGGGGGCTGGTGACGTCACTGGACTCCTCGTCTGGACTGGTGCACGCAGGGATTCGTGGAGTGTTCGTCGCTGCTGTCAGCGCTGACACGCCCACTCTGGTTATCAGCACTGATGTCATGACATCGTATCTGCTCGCTCGTTTCTTTAACACTAATAGCAGCACTAGTATCTCGGCAATGACAGTCCCTGTTCATTTTTTTCCTTGTTCTGTCTTCAAGTTATTGTTTTCTTGTCTCAGAGCTTGATTCCTTTAAAAGCTCCTGCCACATTTATGTCACTATGGTCAGCTGCGTGACGTCACTTTCCATGGTTTCCGGGGATTCCCGGCCAGGCCTGCGGTCATCCCTGCCCGAGGGTGAGGACGGCCGCCTCGGCAGGCGCCGGGGGGGAGGGGTCGGCGCTTAGCTCTGTGATGTATTAGCATCATTCTTGTCAACCTGCTCTTCAACAACGCAACGTTCGAGTTCGGCTACCTCTGCATCCCCACTCGCGACAGCCCCGGAAGTCTCTGCGGCGTGGTGACGTCACACACGGCACGGCTGGGCACTCCCCCGGCACGCTGGCCGCGGTGGGGTTAGGAGGGCCGCGCTGGTCACTCGCGGTGCCGGTGCCGGGGACAGTGGGTGGGGGGGAGGGCCAGGGCAGGGGCGGCGCGCTGGCAACACGCGGTCGGTGCTGTGGCCACAGGAGGAGGGGGGAGGTCCAGAGCAGGGAGGGCTGTGCGACCCCCAGTGCCGAGGCAGTGACACCTGCCTTCCCACACCTGAAGCAGGATGGGACGAAGCTCGGTGGCATCTGCAGGCAGGCTCTCGCCCTGCAGCACTGCGAGGACTCCTTGGCACTGTGTTGCTCGCACATGGCTGCGCAGCGTGCCTTATCCTTGCAATACTTAGCTACATGGCGCTTCCCATGCAGTTGTAGCATATGACGGGGGATGCCCTCCACGGCAACGTGGCTGCGTGGGCATGTATTTTCCGAAGAAATTGTATGTACTTGGGAGGGGGTGCTCTCCTTTCCATACGGATCGGATTCGGTTTAATGGTTGGCCATCCTTGTACACTCGAATGGTTGTGGACTCCATCGAGTGCATATGCATTATCAAGGTCAAGTCCTTGTTATAATGTGTGACGAGGTATTCGTCATATTTTTCCGATTTCTTCTTTCATCGCATGATTTGAAAGGTAATACCTCCAATAAGTCCCCCGGTAAGGTTTTCTATATAGCTCTGCTGGGAGCGGCGACATAGATATATGGCGAGGAGAGCGTGTCCCCTCTCACAAGGTCAATGGGTTTACCCCTCAGGTTCGAAGGGGTGCGCAAGGTCCTGTAGCCATTTCATCTTTTCTTTTTTCGTGTGCCTCAGGCGAAGGCGAGACGACGTAGTTTTCCTCGTGCGAGTGGCGTCTTGCTGGCGTTATTGGGCTCTCTTTTCTTTCTCTTTTTCTGGCCTACTAAAATGAAGCCGTCACCTCCTTGGTCAGCAGCGGCGTCACCCACCTGGGCATCACCATCATTTTGTGCCTCTTGCATGGCGATGGGTTCAGCGGTCCTGTCCACTGAATTACAGGCTGAAGCGCACTCTTCAGCCGGGGGAGGGGTGGGACAGCTATCCCGCGAGTCTTCCCCCTCAGTGTTTACTTTGCGGTTTTCCTCCATCGTGGGGGTGGTGACCGCGGCGCCTGGCGCGCCTGGCTCGCCCGCCTCGTGACAGGTGAATTATGGCGCTCGGACAACGGGCACTCAGCTCCAACGGTCACTAACACAGTACTTGGCACTCGGCGGAGGAATGAATTCAATTGAATTTAAAACATAGCCATGTTCACATCACTACTCTCATGACGTTTCAATTGCGAGGTATATGCGCACCTAAAGATTCATGAACAATTTCCTCGTACATGACACCAGAGATCCATGTGTAAGGGGCGAGGGCACCGGAGCAGGGCACCAAACGACCTCTTCGTGTGAGGTCACGGAGTGTACTGTGAAGGAACCGTAGTAAGTGAAATGTGGTGGGATAAGACCGTAGACTTTCTCAGCTTGCCAAAAAAAAAAGAGTGTCCAAGCAACCGTAACAGGTGATCTACTTCCACCGAACTACAGACGAACCAGAAAGATAATGCAGGAGGCGATTTTCTTTATATGCTACGTAACCCAATTCGCGAGAAGCAAGAGCTCCAAGCTTTTAAATTTCATTTGAATATAACTTTCCCTTTGGAAATTTTCCTATTCCGCTGAGGTCGCGCGGGAATGGCTGAATACAAGTTAGCTATTGAATAAACTTAGGCGAGGCAATGAACCCTGAAATCGCAGGTAAGAAACTGGAGTTACTCTCTGACGCTATTGGTGCAGTCGAGGGCGGATGAAATGGATCAGTGTTAAATGTGTTAAATCAGCTGAGAAAAATTTTATATCAATAGGATATGGTAATCTATAATATAATATATTATATATATATAATAATATATATATAAATATATATTATAATACTATATATATATATATATTATATATACATATATATAATATATATATATATATATAAGTAGATAGGTATACTATATTATAGCTATATATATATATATATACTATATATTCTATATATAAGTATAGTATAAGTGAGATGAGATAAGAGGTTGTTACTATGTATGTATACTATGGTACTTCTATAAGTATAGAGGGTGATAGAGAACCTGTAGATAATCGTACAAAAGTAGATATGGTGTATAATATATAGTGTATACTATATATATGTATAGTTAGTATATACCTATAGTATACTAATAATATATTAGTATATACTATATGATAATATATATATATAGTATATTAAATACTACTATTACTTACTATCGTATGTATGTATACTTAATGATAAGTATATATGTATATATACAGTATAGTAGGCGCTATATATAGTATATGATATATATATATATAGTATAATATTATATAGTCGTATAATACGTATGTATGTATGGTATAATATATAGTACTGTATACCTATAGTATCATTGCATATATATATATATAATATATATAATATATATATATATATATAAGTAAGATATAGTAAGAATAAGTTCTTTACTAATATGACGTAGTATATATAAAGACAGTTTAACTATATATATCTCCGCAATAGTATATGGGTAGAAAGCTATAGGAATAATGTAGAGAGGAGGTACGGGTACTAGACGGACGGTATAATATTAGGTTAGGATATATATATAGTATAATCTATAATATCATATATATATATATATATAATAGCTAGTATACTTTCGCGATTGTCTGTATGTATATTCATTCCAATCTAACATTCGTACAATTCTTTTCCTATTTATGTTCCGACCTCCATCATTTTGTCATTTCTCTTCTCTCGTAACCCTCTTTGTCTTCATCTACTTCGCCTGTGTAGGTCACTGGACTGTACTGCTGCTCCATCGCGTACTCCCCCTTCCTTTCACTTTTCTTTTTTTCTCCTTCTCTTCTCTTATATTTCGCTTCCCTGGTTCGAGTGCTACTATTACACTCATTTTCTTTCGACCGCTACCCTCATGCCCCTGATTTATTCTCTTATTGCCTCCTACCCTCGGCCCCCCCCCCTCTGTCCCCTCTGCCCTCCACCCCCTCACTGCGCGTAAGGCTGCGGGTCGACTGAACCCCAATAATTCGTGAACTAAATCAGGTTCGTGAACTAAATCCAGGCCAAAGAAGAAGAACTTCTCCTTCGCATAGTCGAGTTCGAGGGACGACGACTACGTTTTTGGTAAATACACGTCTTTGATCGGGACTAGGATTATGGTACTATACACACCCTCGTTTGAGCAGAGGGAGGGAGGGAGAGGGACGAGGGAGGGGGAGAGGGACCTGGGGGAGGGAGGGAGGCAGGGAGGAGGGAGCGAGGGAAGAGGGAGGAGGAAAGAGGGAAGGGAGGTGAGGAGAAAGGAGAGGGAGGGAGGGGAGGGAGGGAGGCGAGGGAGGAGAGGGGCATGAGGGAGAAGAGGAGGGAGAGAAGGAGAGAGAGAGGAGAGAGAGAGAGAGAGAGAGAGAGAGAGGAAGAGACCGCAGGAGAGAGAAGAGGAGAGAGAGGAGCAGAGAGGAGAGAGGAGAGAGAGAGGAGAGAGAGAGAGAGAGAGAGAGAGAGAGAGAGAGAGAGAGAGAGGAGAGAGAGAGAGGAGAGACAAAAGAAAGAGGAAAGAGAGAGGACGAAACAGAGAGAGAGAGAGAGAGAGAGAGACAGAGAGGCGAAGACAGAGAGAGAGGAGAGAGAGAGAGAGAGAGAGAGAGGAGAGAGAGAGAGGAGGAGAGAGAGAGAGCGAGAGAGAGAGAGAGAGAGAAGAGAGAGAGAGAAAGAGAGAGAGAGACGAGACAGAGGAGAGACGAGCAGAGAGAGACGAGAACAGAGAGAGAGAGAGAGAGAGAGGAAAATGGTCAATTTACGCCGAGAAGCACGAAAACCAACGGAACTCTAACGTAAGCTATGGCGTTTGTTGTGACGGTGTTACGTGCAGGGAATATCCGCACGACTTCGGAATGCAGGTAGATGATAGTCATTTACGTTTTACGAAGATTCTGCTTCTACCTTTTATTGTCCATACCAAACAAATGATGGGAGAGAAAGAACAAAAAAAAAAAAAAAAAAAAAAAAATCAGCCACTGTTATTTCGAAAGTATACTTATTTACGGACGAAAGCTCTAGGAAACGCAAATTTAGTCCAATAGAAACGTATCATGGGTCAATTTGAAGGTAATATAAAAATTTGGGGGAAGTTTGCGGGCAGTTTTTTTCTTTTTTTCCCAAATACTCTTTGTAAAAATGACAAAAAAAAAAATGTTATTTTTTGCCTTTTTAAGTCCCCCTTGATTTTTTTTTTCCGCCAAAACAACTTGTCGAAATCGAAAAAAAAGTAAACATTCCCTATATTTGGATAATTGTTTTAAAACCAATCAGAATGACACTTATTTTTATCTATTATTATTATTATTATTATAATTGTTACTATGATTATCATTAATATCATATTATGCTGTTAATATACAAGTTATTATTCATTATTATTATTATTATTATTAGGTTTTTTTTTTTTTTTTTTTTTGTCTTATTATTTAGGAATTTCACACAGTCTATTTTAATCGTTTATGTTTTTTTTTTTTCTTTTGGACTCTATACTCAAAACCTTTAGGCCGATTGGGGAAAAAAAATAGATCTCGCTAAGTCTTAGATAAAAGTTGTTATTATATAGAGAGGAGAGAGATGAGAGAGAGAGAGAGAGAGAGAGGAAGAAGAGGGAGTAGAGAGGAGAGAGAGAGAGAGAGAGAAGAGAAGAGAGGAGAGAGAGAAGAAGAGAATTGAGCGAGAGAAAAGATAAGAGAAGAGAAGAAGAGAAGAAAGAAAGAAGAACTATTGCCTTAAGGAGAGACTAAAGTTGATCAAAGAACCGGATCAGTATTTCTTACGGTTGACTGAATTGTCAATTTCGGCTTTGTATATATGGTTGATTATCCTATTTTTTGCATATTGTTGGAACGTCGGCATAAGGGTCTGCATCTCATTCTCATGTATATGGACAAACCGCGGCAACAGAAATCACTATATGGGTTCTCCTTCACATACTATAAGTTCTCCTTCATGTGCTTCATTACTTAAAAATCTCCAAAGCAGATAATGCACTAAACTAATCTCATCTCACATGCTGAGTCATCATACTTACAACACATCCTAGACATCCCGGAGCCCCGCTTATCCCGCGAGCCGCCTCCTCTCTTGTCACGAGAGGCCGGGTATTGACAGGAAGCAAATACTTTCATAGCCAATAAGCAGACAGACAGCCGGCGAGACCTCACCACCCTGACCACTCCGGAGGGAGCAAAGGGAGTGTTTGCTCATCAAATAGAGTGAACCAGACGCGTTTCTGTAAGCAAACGTTTATTACGTAATGCGTGTCATCCCCGTCGCTCTCCATCACAAAGGACGTCGGGAAAAACACGGCATGAGTTCGGAATATTTGCTAAAAAAATCACACATACACACACATATAGTAAGCACAAACACACCACGAACAATACACAGGCACAAGTCGGCTGACACGAGTTCGGAATATTTTATGTAAACAAATACACACACGTACACACACATATAACAAGCACACACACACATAAACACAAGTCAGCAAAACACGGCATGAGGTTCAGAATACTTATAGTAAACAAATACACATAGACACACACATATATAAGCACACACACACACACACACAAGTCGGCAAAAACATAGCATGAGCAAAAAATACTTTATATAAACAAATACACATACACACACATAGTATAGCACACACACACACACACACACAAGTCGGCAAAAACACGGCATGAGTTCAAAATACTTTATATAAACACACACACACACACACACACACGTGTATATATGTGTGAGTGAGGGTTCGTACGCGTCCTGAAGAATCGTGGAAATTGAAAATTAAATTTCCAGACCTG
>NW_020870222.1:455612-458112 GCF_003789085.1 Penaeus vannamei | reverse complement strand
GATATCGGGCGCTCGATCTGGCCCGAGGCCTAAACACGGGCTGGCCACAGCTGGACCGGTCACCTTGGAAGGAGGTCGTTCATGATAAGAAGGCGAGGTCCTCATATCGGCTTTACCTTCCTTGAAGCAAAGACTGCGCTGTAAGGGAGTGAAGGGTTCATGGAGATCCAGTCAGGGCCAAAATTTACTTGTAATCAGCTGTTTACATCCGTCGTGCATGACAGAATTATGAGATACTTCTTGGAAAGAAATATGGTCTATCTCAACCGTAGCTGCACACATCTTACACGACTATAACGCTGTAGTCTTGTCCATCAATATCATCAATTGCTTCTTGCTACAGGGAAGAGTTGATCATTTCATCTGGGTGAAGTACCCTGGGTCTGGTGCCCCTGGTTTAAAGGAAACTTGTGTCCTCCTGCTGCCGCAACATACTCACTTGAACATGCACACACGCTCACCCACTCATTTTGGACAGAAGGTACGAATCAATAGCTCTCTCTTCGGTGCGTCAGATGGCAGCCTCGGCGAAATGAAATCTAGTTTCATTGGGTGATATTTGCTATAGGTTTAGGAATTGGTAAGGGAAATAAGAGAGGAGAAGAGAACAGGGGAAATAAACAGAGAAGACAAAAATAAGATACGTTGGAACCTGTGGCAAACGTGTTCATGGGTTTGTAAATCTTGGTGTGCATGTATTTCCATGTTAATCAATACGTCAGCGAAATACAGCGTCGGTCTGTTTGTAACACGTTGTTGTGTTTTTTTTTTGTTTTTTTTTATCATGTTTTTTATCAATTTTCATGAATCTATTCACAACTTTTATTTAATGCTGGTTCACGTATGGAAGTCAATGACATTTTTTTTCCTATTCAATTAACACATCTAATAATTTATGCACTCATATCATTTCATATTCATTTATTTATATAATGATCAACACTGAAAACCAGTGAAGTCGTCATTTCCATATGAGTTATTTATGCGGAAATTTTGATAATGATAATAGTAATAACAATAGTAGTAATAGTGATAATGATAACATGAGTAATGATAATAGTAATAGTGATAGTGTTAATAATAATGATATAAGCATAATGATCATATTGATAATGATAATTATAATGATTAATAATAATGATAATAATGATAATGGTAAATGTGAAATTAAGAAAACAACGACAACAATAATAATGATGATGATAATGAATGATCATCATCTAGTAACAGTAACAATAATAATGATATAGTATTGATAATAGTAGTGGTAGTAATAACAATAATGATAAAGATAACAATGATAATATTAGTAATAATAATCATAATTAATGATAATGATTATGATGATAAGTGCTAAATAATAATGATAACAATGATAATGATAATAATAACGACAATAATAATAATAATGATAAGAATAATGATAGTAATAATAATAATAATAATGATAATAATAATAATCGTAATAATAATAATAGTAATAATGATCATGATAATAATAATAAAAAAATAATCATAATGGCAACAATAATAATGATATTGATAATGATGATATTGACGATAATGATGATATTCTAACTGATTCAACTGATGGGCATTGTCTCTGGTAGAGTATAATGCGGACACTCATTACAGTGTACAGACAAACGAGGTAAAAATGGCAATAGACTGTCCAACCCCTGAGGTGTACAAAGGAGGTTGTTAGACGTGGTTAGCTTAGCATTTCCGAGTGTCTGACAGCGAAGACGAAAAACACATTTTACGAGAGACTGGTTAATTGAGTGAAAAAAAATAGAGAGAGCTGGTGAAAATAGTCTAAGAGGCAAGGGCGGTTGAGGAGAGAGGAGAGAGGAGTGGAGGAGGAGTAAATGGCAAGAGAAGAGGAGGAGCCAAAATAGAGCTGGTGAAAATAGTCTAAGAGCCAGGAGTGGAGGCGGAGTAAATAGCAAGAGAAGAGGAGGAGCCAAAATAGAGCTGGTGAAAATAGTCTAAGAGCCAAGGGCGATTGAGGAAAGAGCAGAGAGGAGTGGAGGCGGAGTAAATAGCAAGAGAAGAGGAGGAGCCAAAATAAAGCTGGTGAAAATAGTCTAGAGTGAGGAAAGAGGAGAGAGGAGTGGAGGCGGAGTAAATAGCAAGAGAAGAGGAGGAGCCAAAATAGAGCTGGTGAAAATAGTCTAAGAGGCAAGGGCGGTTGAGGAGAGAGGAGAGAGGAGTGGAGGTGGAGCAGATGGCAAGAGGAGGAGCTACTCGGGGAAGTGTGGAGTGAAGAGACTTAGTGTTGCAAAAAGAAGGGATTCTTTCAGAAGGATACTGAATAGTTGGTCTTTGTTGCACAAGACCAAATTCTACCAACAAACTGAATAGAGGAAAACATAGATAAATCAGGCGTGTCTGAGGAGTACAGAACGTGTGGCGAGTATGACGAATTATTTTTTCAGCGAGTTTCGAAAAGTCTAAAACATAGAATGATACACGATTCATTATGAGCCTATAACTATAG
>NW_020870222.1:440612-445612 GCF_003789085.1 Penaeus vannamei | reverse complement strand
GATAGAAGATAGATAGATAGATAGATAGATAGAGATAGATAGATAGATAGATAGATAGATAGATAGATAGATAGATAGAGAGAGAGAGAGGGGGGGGGGGATTTAGACAAACAGACGGACACATAGAGAAACAGACAAAGAGCTAGACAGACAAAAAGATCGATAGTTAAATAAACCCATAGCAAGCTACATAGGTAGATGGATTGATTTGTATCTATATACATATGTACAATATATTGTGCTTTATACATAAAAATACATACACACTAAAAGTCTGCATACATTAGCATTCCTGAAAAATGCCAATGAAAGCCGAGTCCCCTGAATAGCTATTTCAATATCAGGAACGTGGCCACAGGAGCATATAATATAGCTGATTACAAGACGAGCTCTATGGCTGATTAAAGTCACACAAATGGCACACAGCTGCAGTATGCGGTCCATCCGTGCATCTTTAATAGGTAACAAAGCTTCGCGACGTATAGTCAGACCCTGCAGTAAAATTCTTCGGGGCTGAAAGGGGCTCATAGGTTCCTCTTTGTTTCATCCTCGCGAAAGAGGAGTTGAAAGAACGGTCTACATTATCCGTTTTCGATACGCGAGGCATGCGATAACTTTGCTCTTTAAGATTCATAGATTGTGTCATGGTGGTGATGTATATTGACAGATCAGCAGTGACAGTTCCTCTCTCTCGTATCCCCTCCTCCTCCTCTGTCGCTCTTTTTATAAATCTTCGCATTTATCCCTTTCTCAGAAATATAGAAACCCCTCTTTCTCTCACGCCCGCGGACTCTCCCTTTCTCTACTCTCTTTCTCTCTTCATCAATCTATTTATCAAGCTATCTATCCAACTATATCACCTGTCTGTCTACTTAACAGACTAATAGAGAGATAGAAAGATATATAGGTAGGTAAGTATACTTACCTACCTATATATCTTTCTATCTATTAGTCTGTCTGTTGAAAGGTTCACAGCCAAGGGGAAGGCCGAAAAATAATCCCCCAAAGTAAGCAGATGGAAACTGCGGGCTGGAGGAGGGGAGGGGGGGGGGGCGGTCACTCCCACGTGAGGGTGATTTAATTCGTCCAAAACCCCAGGTACGCGTCCCAAGGAAGTAGGTTCCGGGTACCTGTGCTCGTACTCCTTGTGTGAGAAGCAATACTAATGATGTTCGAATTCGTAAACAATGAATAACATACTAAAGGATCCAAGGAAACCCGCGTTCTCCAGGGGCGGATTAAAATCAAGGTTTGTGTTGGCCAGTATATATATCATATATATATATCATATATGTCATGTAATATGTCACTGAAAACAAAAAGTAACACGGCAAGGTTTCTTAAATAGGAGAAACACAAGCGTTTCTTGTTGGTCCAACCAGACATAACTCCTTAGTCGTAAATAGCATAATATATATATATATATATATATATATATATATATATATATATATATATATATATATATATATATATATTTTTTTTTTTTTTTTTTTTTTTTTTTTTTTTTTTTTTTTTTTTTTTTTTTTGAGTTAAGCTACGTGAAAGGGGTTCAATGTCACAAAAAGCAATTGTAGTCATCAAGTAAAAACAATGAATCTATCAAAATCATCAAATCTCGAAGAAGAATTTAGCAAAGAAAATTCCTTAGATAAAATTCCTCCCCTGGCCGATTCGCCTCTCTCATACTCGAAGCAAAGCCATATAACATTCTATCGAGAAAGATTTGATTTGCACCGCGGTTTGGCTCATAACTAGTTTGTGTTCGTGCTGCTTGTGTGGCCGACGTGTTCGAGTGACGTTCACTGCATTACGGACGAGTATTGAACGAATTGGTAGGGTAGCTGGGTAGAGGCTGGGTAGAGAAAGAGAAAGAGAGAGAGAGAGAGAGAAAGAGAGAGAGAGAGAGAGAGAGAGAGGGAGGGAGGGGAGCGTAAGTGAATGGAAGAAATAAAAAAAACAACGAGAAATTGAGACGAAAGGAGGAGTAAATTCGATAAGCGAAGGAATGGGAGAACGTAGAAAGTGAGGACGGAAAAGTATGAAAGAAAAGAAGAAGAAGAAAAACATAAATAAACGTAAAAAGTGAAATACGAAAATGAGGAGAGATGAAGCGAACGAGAGGGGTGAGCGAGGAAAGAATGAAAGCGAGAGTAAGTATGAAAAACTAGGCAGAAGAGACGAAAGACGGTGAATAGAGTAGATGGAGGGCAGGCTTCAGGGTTGAGTGCATAAGGAGAAGAGCAGACGGGGGGGGGGGGTGCGGAATGGAGCCAAAAAGGTGGGAGGAAGAATAGAGATAAGGAAGTCAGGATAGTCAGGAATTCAGGTTCAAGAAGAAGAGGGGGGGGGGGGGGGGAGAAGGATCGGAGACCTAACACTATCTACCAGTATAATTATCCATTTATCTAACTTGCTATCTCTGCTATATATCATATACCATAAAGCCCAAATTACCAACCGTATATCATGATACTAATTGCAATGCACCTCACTCATTAACATTTGCAATCAAATGCAAGCTCATTCACACCATGCACTGGCAGTTTAAACACGCTGTACATTAATGTTTGTAGGACAGAAATTGTTTTCAAACTAGAGCTTTTATAATAATGCAATATTTTACACAAAAAAGGAAAGAAAAAATACATATGTAATTTGCTACAGGAGATGCTACAACTCAATAAATAAAGTAAGGCCAGGAATAACTAGAGAGAGAGAAGAGAAGAGAGAGTGAGAGAGAGAGAGAGAGAGAGAGAGAGAGAGAGAGAGAGAGAGAGAGAGAGAGAGAGAGAGAGAGAGAGAGAGAGAGAGAGAGAGAGAGAGAGAGAAAGAGAGAGAGAGAGAGAGAGAGAGAGAGAGATGAGAGAGAGAGAGAAGAGAGAGAGAGAGAGAGAGAGAGAGAGAGAGAGAGAGAGAGAGAGAGAGAGAGAGAGGAGAGAGAGAGGAAAGAGAGAGTGAAAGAAAGAGTGAGAAATAGAGAGAGTGCAGAAATTTCCGCAAACGAAATGTTACTTCGTTAGTATCAGGCCTTTACTATCGGACGCAAGATTTTTTTTTTCAACATCAGTTAGACTATTCTGAAAATCAACGACACCTATACAGTTTGAGCTTCTTCTTCATCTAATACCTGTAATGCTGACATAATTTCGACAAAAGGCAACTCCTTTAAGTGCTCGGGGCCATAAGGACTGTTATTATTATTATCATCATAATCATATTATTATCTTCATCTCCCAAGTCATCAGAAGTTATTCCAGTTTGGTAACAAAACTTAAACCTCACTTTAGTTCAGGCCATGTTGGCTAGTTTGTCTCAAAGTTCTGACACATACTAGACAGAAGTAGGCTCATTATCCCTTGCTTTTCGTGTCATTAAGTACATATACACAACAAAATGCTTAAAGACGTATCGGATTGTTATGATTTTTTTTGTCTCTCTTCTCACAGAATTCCCTAAAAGATGGCTTGGAAGTGCCATGAAACCTCTGAACTCTTCTATATCCACTCCAATGATACGCAATTGAAAATGAAGGTTGACACGTACCAGTATTTGGTACCAATTCCTTAGTTGCGATTTGTCACTGTAGGACATTGCTTTAAATATTGATTCAATTTCCTACAGTGAAATACCTATGGGAATACTTATTGCCAGGCATATGAATGAAGGATTAAGCCTGTGACCAACACCAAAGCGACTTACTGGAATGACCGTGTCGTTGGCAATACAGGTTTAATCGCCATGGACACTCCGCTAAAGGGGATGGGGCTGTACTCCCTTGCTAACCTCAGTTTTCATTAGCCAAATATCACGCACTGTACATCTCGTGAAAGTACGGTAAATCTTATCCGTTAACCTTCCCATGCCCTACGATGTGAAAAAAAGACAGCCAAGAAGGTTCGATGTATATTAGACAGCTAGCTAGTCTTCCTACCCAATCCTAATAACCAATCCAATAAATCTCTCTCTCTCTCTCTCTCTCTCTCTCAGTCTTTATCTCTTTTTCTCTTTCTCTCTCTCTCTCTCTCTTTCTTTCTTCCTTTCTTTCTTTCTCTCTCTCTCTCTCTCTCTAAAACTATATCGTCTCGGGTGGAA
Source organism: Penaeus vannamei (assembly GCF_003789085.1). NCBI lineage: Eukaryota > Metazoa > Arthropoda > Malacostraca > Decapoda > Penaeidae > Penaeus > Penaeus vannamei. The sequence continues at coordinate 441,517 of NW_020870222.1, read as the reverse complement.
TGCTTCCTTAGTTCAGATGAAAACCAATGCACAAAAATTTCCCTCGAAATGTGCCAACAGCCAAAACATCAGCGTTGTGTCTTACAAGGCAACGCAAACCTCAAAATTTATTCAAAACATTATATCTAATATACAAGAAATCTGTAAATTAACGTTCACTCCTCTTTAGTAGTGAGTACAGTACAGTACAGTCTACTATAAACTTCACATATAACAGTTAACTTGAAAATTTTCTTTGATGAGATACGTGGGTTTCAAAGATTAACAAAAAAGCCATCGGGCGCTGCTCACTAACACCCGTACGAGTCTCCCTCTCTCCTCCGCCGACGCCCACTCAGAGCCGCTTTCATGTTCCTGTCCACTTCAAGTCTGCCATCGGCGTGGGCGTCAGACAGGTTCAAAGTGCGTCTAACAACAGCGATTGAGAGCAATAAAGGGCGGGGAGGATAGCCATCACGATTCCCGTTTACTGTTCTTTGCACAGGGAAGCTCGGAAGAAAGAAAAGCCTTTGTAATGAAACCATCTCCAAAGCGACGGCGGTAGCGGTCGTGGGATTCAATTATTTTTATTCGTCTTCTGAAATGGAATTACTTTTGTTTTATTATCATTTTTCTATTCATTTATTTGATCTTATTTTATTTATCTATTTATTATTATTGCTTTTGTTGTTGTTTTATTATTTATTATTATATTATTATTATTGTTATTATTGTTGTTGGTATTATTATTATTATTATTTCTTTTTGCAATTATAATCCTTAATAAAATGTCGTCAAGTGCTGCATGAAAAAGTCATATTTTCTTCTTGGTGTCGAAAATTAATTTATCATCTTTACTTCTACAGCAGCACTGTCTTTAGCATTTTAGTATATTAAGAACAGGAAGTACTGGCGAGCGATCATTC
>NW_020870222.1:433112-435612 GCF_003789085.1 Penaeus vannamei | reverse complement strand
TCCATTCCTTACTTAAAATTTACATTCTTTTAATTTTATAACGTCTTCTTTCTTATGATTTGCCAATACCTTACGACATTCCGTCCATGTACGCTTAATTTCTTTATTCTGATGTGATCTCAAATATTTCAGAAAACACAATTTACTTATACTAAATTCTCTAACCATTTATAGCTATTGGTGCCTATAACAGTACAGGCACAGGGAGCCTCTCAATGTCTTTACATTAGATATTTTCTGTATGATTTCAGGTACTGAGTGTCATAGAACAAATGTTATTGATTCCCCTTTTTCTGTCGCAGCATACACAGTAGCCATTTCGTGTTTATCTTAGAGTGTATACATGGTATTTTTTAAAGTGACTTTCCTCAAGTCCCCTTCACTATCACACAAAGAAACTTTCTCATTTTCTGAAGGCAATTTCAGTTTATCCTATTCATCACCTAGTTCTATCACGTGTTTTTTTCTGGATTGAATTTATCTCCAAACACAGGTGTTGGATTTGCAGCTTTCGTACAATTTCTTCTGTATATTCTCATCTCTTTTATTTCTTTTCTCAAGTTTTCCACATATAACTCTTCATTTGTATATATGTCTAATAATAATCCCTCGTCTTCATAATAATTTCCTATCATTAGCTTTCATTGTTTTTGTGCCTCTTCCAGATCCTTCAAATAACCTCAGAGGTGTCTTGAAGTCCTAGAGGATAATTGGCTTGTCTACAACAGTACTGAAGGAATCAAAACTCCAAAACAAAGCCTTTAACATACGACAATTGTCTTTCGCTGCATTTTTCAAGAATGTGACTACCTCCTCAGCTCTAATATTAACCCTCAATTGTTCGCAAGCACCTAATTTACGAGAGATGATCTTATAATGAGACACTATCGTTGGTTAACTGTCACCCACTAAATGGATTCTCATAATTTCCGTTGCCTTTATTACCGTATCTAAGTGCTGCACGCTTGTGATCTTTTAGCCGAATCAATTCAATAATTACTTGAAAATGATCTTCATCTCCTGGGATCGCTTCAGTAAGCCTGCAGAATTCCGTTGATAACTGCTCATGGATAATAAAATAACAGAAATGAGACACATAACAAATATGAACTGAGGAATTGGGTTAACTGTGGAAAGATATGAGGTTCAGTGACGTTTGCAAAATGGGAATGAGTATATTACAGTTAAGTGTGATGAAAAGTGATACCTAATATTTTTCGTAAGATAAATATTCAAATTGCATTCTTTTGACATTTGTTAGCAGTTGGCTGACATGAATAACAGGAATAGCATAATTGATGCTTAGCAAAAGGAACGTTAATAAGCTAAATTACTTGAGTCTTATTGTTGCTAGTAACAATAGTGTTTATTGTGTATGAGTTCATAACATATAGTAAATTTGTTTCTTAAAGAATTATTCAACATTCATGTTAGCGGATAACTCAAATCTACAATCAAACTATCTCCAAAACAGAAACACACACGCACTCGCAAACACTCGCACACACACGCACACACGCACATTCACGCTTACAAACACACACACACACACAGAATAAACACTCAACTAGTATGTGTGTATGTGTGTGTTTGTGTATATAAATATGAATAAATAGAAAAATAAAGGAATATACATATATGTGAGTGTGTGTGTGTGTGTGTGTGTGTGTGTGTGTGTGTGTGTGTGTGTTGTGTGTGTGTGTTGTGGTGTGGTGTGTGTGTGTAAAAGAAAGAGAGGGGAGTATAGCTATGCTGGGAATGAAAGGGTCTCGGTGTGTTTAATTATAGAAGGGTGATATATATATATATATATATATATATATATATATATATATATATATATATATTCAAGTGTAGTTCTAACAAAAGTATCATATATATATCTATATCTAATCTATCTATCTATCTATCTATCTATCTATCTATCTATCTATCTAATCTATACTATCTATCATCTATCTCTATCTATCTATCTATCTATATATATATATATATATATATATATATATATATATATGTTATATATTATACTTATATATATATATATATATAATATATAATTATATATATATATATATATATATATATATATATAAATCTTTTTTTGTTTTTCACTCACCTCACTTTAACACCCAAACTTAATCTACCAAATAATTCAACAATATCATACCATAAACAGTGTTCGCAAGTATACGCAAGAATAAACGAGGAAAAAGGCATAAAATTTCCTTCATCAAGATTCCTAGCGAGGCGAGTGGTCGCGCCGCCGGAATGTTAACGGGTCTCTCTGCGACAAAGGCGGTCTACTCAAAGAAAGGGAAAAAAGACTCCATTCCTGCTATGTGCAACGGCCACAAAAGATTCTGGTATATGTGAGTTCTCCATTTCTACATATTACATGCATGCATATACATATATATGCATATATGCGTATGTATATATCTATGTATCTCTATCTCTCTCCTCTCTCTCTCTCTCTCTCTCTCTCTCTCTCTCTCTC
>NW_020870222.1:402409-419909 GCF_003789085.1 Penaeus vannamei | reverse complement strand
ATTGTGTGTAATCCGACATTAATAACACAAGGATTACCTCATGATAATAAGAATGACGATAATGATCATAATGACTCAGTAAAATAATAATAATAAAAGAAATGTAACAAAGAATAAGTAAAGACAATAATTAAATCATAATAATAATTGTACAAAATACTGCATATATCAATACGGGTAATACGAATAATTATTATGGTAATCACTGTGATGATAGTAATAACGATAATAGTAATTATAATCATAAAAACAATACTGAGGATTTCAAAGCGATACAAAAATGAAAAAAGACCAGAAGAGGGCAGTCTAGCAGGAGTAAGTCCGACGGATCAAGGTGGTTTTGAAGTCCAGTTTAAAGGGATAACAGCGGTGAAGACCTGGTCAGAGACGGGTTTGAGATATGATGTGGGGGGGGGGGGGTTATAAACGGCTCGATGAAGACCTAAAACAGAAAGGCGAGAAAAACGATAACCACGTATGACGCGACTCACAAAAAAAGTGATGTAGATCGGTTATAAGTACCTAGGAAAAAGGGAGGAAGAGGACATATTAGCCGTTTTAGAGTGTATCCGGAGTGAAGAATACAGCGTGTTTATTGAATATAAAAAGAGTCTGAAGATGATTTAATATTACCCGATGGTATGGGACAAAGAATGCCAAAGCCAAAAGAAAAGTTTGAAAGAGAACAGCATAGAAGAGGATGAATAACTGGGAGGGAAAGAGGATTTATGGACAGTCTTAAGAGCTATGCCAGAAACTGCCAAGAAAGAAAAGAATGGGAGTAGATGCAAAGGAGATGATTTTTGCAGATAATACGCTCCAAGGACGAATTACAAGTACAAAATCGGCGAAAAAGCGGAGAGTAGTTTGTTAGAATGTGTGGCGAGACAGATGAAGGCGTAGAACATCTAAAAAGTGAAAATGAGAAATTGACGACATAACGAAGTAGCAAAAGTTAACGCATTTTTGAAATTAAGTGGATATTACAGTCTGTAAAGGTCTGCAAAGCGGTATGACCATAATCCGTTAGGAACTGTCGAGAGTGATGTATGTAAACTATTGTGGGATATAAACATCCATGTGGTAGAAGCAAAAGATGCTGAACATAATAATAGTAAAAAAAAAAAGAAAAAAAGAAAATAGATGCTTGATAGTGGACACAGTGTGTTCCGCGAGATGCTAGCAGAGTAAATAACTAGAAAAGGTTGAAAAGTATCAAGACCTAAAGATAGATATTACCAAATTGTGGAATGTAAGGAATGTAGAAATAGTAGCAGTGGTAATTGGTGCGTTGCGTTGTGTAAGAAATGAAACAGAAAAACTTGAAGTATATATATATTATTATATTATATATATATATATATATATGTATAATATATATATATATATACATACATACATACACACACACTACACACATACATACACATAATATACATACACACATAAGTGACGAGACCTGTTTCTTAGTTTTTTAGCGGTAAAAGATCTGCCTGAGCAAAATTGCAGAATCAGCAAGGATGATAGTAATAATGATAATAATAATAATAATACTAACAATAATAATAAGAAGAATAAGAATAAGAGAAGTAGTACTAATAATGACAATAATAATAATAATAATAATAATAATAATAATAATAATAATAATAATAATAATAATAATAATAATAATAATAATAATAATAATAACAATGATAATGATAATAGTAATAGGAGGAGTATCAATACTACTAATAATAGCAGTAGTAGTATCAATAATAATGATAATAATAATATTGGTTATAAAGGTGAAAAAAATAACACTAATGATAATTATAATGATTATATGAGAAAGTAACAATAATATAATAAATAATGTTGAACATAATAAATAATGTTGAACACAAAATAATGATAAAATTATTTAATGATAATGATAAAAAATAACAACAACAATAATGATGATAATAATGATAACAATTATGTTAATGGGTTTAGTCATGGTAACAGTAACAATAATAATGATAAGGATAAAGTCGACAATGATAATAAAGGATAAGGATGGCAGTAATGAAAAAGTAATAACGATATCAACAATAACGATAATAATTACGATAATGATAATGAAATAATCTATAAATCAATAAATTAATACGTACACAGTCGTCAGAATTTGTTGCAAAGCTGCTGCAACTGAAGAAAATACCCTTCTCTTTGTATTCATACATTCACATGCACCCGACTACATCTGCAAGGAGGATGCTACGACGTGCATCCTCATTAGAACCAGACCAAGAAGAGAGGCAAAGCAGAGGGAGGAAGAGAGGAGAGGAGCTAGAGAGCGAAGCGGGGGGGAGGGCAGGAGGAGAGTAAAGAGAGGAAGGGAGCGAGATAAGTTCCGTCTCAAATGGCAAATTGTAAAATTCGTGGGGGCTTGGTTAATCCCATACTTATTATGAGTAGTATGGTTATGGTCGTCATTTATAATTATAATGATATGAGTGATAATATTGATAATAACAATATTACTAATAATGATAATAGTAATCATCATCACAGTGATACTGATAATAACTGTTCTAGTAATAATAATAATGATAGTATTAGCAATAATGTCAATAACAATAATAATAACAATGATAACAATGATGATAATAACTATTACTGTAGTGATAATGATCATGATGATAATAAAAGAATAACAGCAATGATGATAATGATGATGACGATAATAATAATGCTTACAGACGATGCGCACTGCTAATGTGTCTTGCCCAGCATCCTCATATACAATATTTGCGTGTGAGAGCTCGACCTCATAATCACCGGGTTGAGTGCAGTCGCCTTGAAGAGGTTCTCCTTATATGCCATTTGTGCACGAAGGAGCCAGCGGGTTTCTTGCTAAACACTGTTTGCATTACACTGCATTTGCTGATTGCATATGAAGAGATGCAACGTCCAATCTAACTGAAACAGAATGGAGAGAAGTGAGAGGGCTTATGTATATATATAATATATATAATATATATATATATATATATATATATATATATATATATATATATATATATATATATATATATAACGCGTGCACGCATTTGTGTGTGTGTGTGTATATGTTATATATATACATACACATACACACACATAGATAGATAGATAGATATAAACAAATTAAACACAAATAACACACACACAACACACACACACACACACCACACACATATATATATATATATATATATATATATATATATATAGTATATAATATAATATATGCGAGAGAGGCGTAACCCACAAAAATGGCGGTTTGGAGTTACTCGCGCCAAGTTGTAGACAAAATATTAAAGAATCAAATGGCAGTGTCAGCCAAGGGAAAAAAGACATTCCTGATGGGTTAATTTTGGCCTAAAGTTGGGTGTTTTTTATCGTCCACGCGGCGCGGCTAACTATTAAAATATGTGCGAGAGGGGTTTAAGCCCTGAGTGGTGTCAGAGCCAATGAAAAAGTATTATTATACTGCGCCATCCGCTCAGCCAATCACAGACCGTTTCGGCGCAGCAGGGAGGTCAGTTCCAGTCTTTCGTCCGTCACGCCAGCATTTTTGTTATTTTGAATCATTATGAGTAATACAACTTATTTTTGTAAGAATTGAATAAAATAATACAAGGATTTTACATATATACTAGTTATATAATATTTCTTATCTCTTAAGAAAATCATCTTAATACAACTTATGTGAAATAATAAAAGAAAAAAGTATTTCTTTTTAACTATTGCCTTTACCTATCATTTACTTATTTATTTATTCTAATTATCATTTTCTTTATAAATGTTGTTTTTCACTTTAAAGTATGTATTTTTTCATTATAGACATAAAAATAAATGAATCCTGGGTTTATTTATTATCAGTAATTTTTTCTCATAATTTTATATATTTTATGTATTTTCATTCGTCTACTTAAAAATTTCTTGTAAAAAGAAAACTGGAATTATATATATATATATATATATATATATATATATATATATATATAATATATATTTTAAATCATTGTTTTTCATTTTTATTTCAAATAACATGGCATGACAGAAATAGGCTAGACCTTTATTTTGATGCATAATAGTAATACACTCAACCACTTTCCTCATTGGAATAAGTTATTGACTTTGAATGCAACTTACTCAAAACCAAGAGTTTGTGGTTAACCCCCTCTCGCATATGGGGCCTCAATACACACACACACACACACACACACACACACACACACATATAGGCAGATGATGGGCCCCACAACTTGCCGCCTCCTTTTATATGGGGCAACGTCGGCGGGGGAGGCAGAGGTGGCATCTGCCTGGAGCAATGGCCCGAGGTTTCACCTCAGACGGGTTCTCCGGGTGGGAGCATGGAACACCTGGTCTTTACGGCAGAATGAGAGACTACTCCTACTATCGAGGGAACTGAAGTGACTAGGAGTTGAGGTGGCTGCCCTCTCGGAGGTGAGGAGACCTGGCAGCGGCACGATCAGTATGGGTGGGTACACCTATTACTGGTCGGGCCGGGGCGATGACCATCTCCAGGGAGTAGCCATAACCATCTCCAGTCGACTTCAACCTTCAGTAGTAGAGATGTCTCCGGTTGATGAGCGTATTATGGCATTGAGACTGAAGCACTCTTTTGGCTTGTGTCTTTTTATTGCTGTATACGTCACTACTGATGTATGTAAAATCGATGTAAACGAGGCGTTCTATATCAAAATCACATCTATGGTAGACAAATGACCCCGGCGAGACATTCGCATAGTACTGAGTGACTTCACTGCGATATCTGGCTGTGATCGAGCTGGCTACGAGATGTCTGTTGGTCCCCATGGCTCGGGAGCTGATCTCGGGAGCGAGAACAGCCTCCTTCTCCGTGACTTTGCTATGTCCCAGAGAATGAGGATTTCTGGCTCCTGGTATCAGTGCTCCAATCCGCATCGCTGGACGTGGTATGGCGATACGGGTATTGTGGCCAAGGAGATCGACGACATCCTTGATAGCACTCGCTTGAGGATCCTTCAGAACTTCAGAGTTTTCTTCATCACTACAATTATGATTAATATCAGGATTAATATTGTCATTTATAGTAGTAGCAGTAGTAGTATTATCATTAACACCATTATTATCTGTATAACTCTTATTGCTGTTGTTGTTATTCCTACTATTATTATTATTTTTTTTCATAATCAATATTTTTATCGTTTTGTTATATTTGATATCATTATCATTACCGTCATTCATAGCTTAATTTCTATGATCTTTATAATAATTATTCTTAGTATTTGTATCATTGTTTTTTCTCAATATCATATGTATCTTATTAACATCACAATCATTATCATAATCATTATATATTACCGTTATGTTCATTATCTTCACATTATCTTTGCATTTCCATAATCAATATTCTCATCATTGCTATCATTATTAATCTATTCATTGTCATTACCCTTAACATCATCATTATTATCATTATTAGGTATTATGATTATAATCATTATTATTATCATTATCATTATTATTACTATTATTATTATCATAATTATCATTATTATTATTATCAATACTATCATCATTTTTATCATTATAATTATTATTAACATCATTATCTTCATTATCTTTATAATTTTCAAATCATTACCATTATTATCATTATTTCAATCATTATTACCTTTATTATTTTTTCATCATTATCAACATCCATTATTATAACTATTATTATTACTGTTATCTTACTCATCAAAATTTTTATCACTGTCATTATCTCAATCATTATAATTACTGATATTATTATTATATGATGATGATGATTATCCTTATCCTTTTTATTATTATCGTTATTACTATTATTACTATTGTTATCATTATTATTATTATTTATATTGTTATTATTATCATTATTATTACCACCGTCATTATTATCATCATGCGAGAAGCTGTCACAATGTATATATATATATATATATATATATATATATATATATATATATATATATATATATATATATATATATATATATTATGTATATATATATATATATATATATAATATATATTATATATATATATATATATATATATAATGTCATTTATGCAGCCAATTTAGTCCCAGCAGTAACCAAGCTAACACGGTCATAGGGGAACATTGAGCCAAGTGTTCCACCAAGTTAGACTGAATACAAAGCTCAGTTGATTGTGCAGTTAACTTAGATGTAACTTATACCTAAGTTCGCGGAGTGAAATCCACATTTCATACCTTGGCATATTTCTGGGTATATAATGATACATTTAAAAGGCTATTACTAGATTCTCCCACCATCAAATACATGAAATAATCCTGTGAAGACTGTACTTAAAACGTTCTTTTTAATTAACCGCGTTCATTGATCATGTGGACCATCAGTGGTAGCGTAATGTCGTAGTTTGCATATGATGAATAGTTCTCCTTCCCTCTCTTGGTCTTCATAAGCAAAATTTATTTCCAAATCCTGTAAAAATCTTTTGATTAATATGAGTTGCGACTCTGAATAGCAGTTAGGATAATGATTGCAATAATGGTAATGGTGTTGTTGGTTGCAATATTGGTGATGGTGATAGAAATAATATTGAAGAGGTTAATAAAGATGATAATGATGATGATGATGATAATATTGAAGATTATAATAATGATTATGGTAATGGTGATGATGGGGACGATTGATGATGATGACGATAATAATGACCATGACACCGACGACTATGATGATGGTAATGACAACGAAAATGATATTAATAATGAGGATAATCACGATACCAAGATAACGACCAGACTACATAATAAGAGAAGTCGCAGAATACAGAACACGAGCAGAATCTACGAAGAAGAAACCGCAGCCATAAAAAGAGCAATTAGGAGGCGCACCGAAGCACACACCTAATAGAAACTGTGCACCAACTCCTCTCGAAATGAATGACCTGGGCACCTCTCGTGATGAATGTGAACCGGCCTTGGCAAGCATCGAGAACCTGTATAGTGAAAGCCGTAATGAAGTCCATGTAATGCTCTTTGGAAGGGAGGTTGCGGATGAAGAACGTACGCTGAGCAGGCTGGAAAGAGCGATAATTAATTGGGAAATAAACAGGTAAGTGCGACACACCGAGATACATCAAGTTAAATAGAACCTTTTCATTAATCTGAAATCGTAAGTGTATAGTCATTGGCGACGGAGAGAGAGAGAGAGAGAGAGAGAGAGAGAGAGAGAGAGAGAGAGAGAGAGAGAGAGAGAGAGAGAGAGAGAGAGAGAGAGAGAGAGAGAGAGAGAGAGAGAGAGAGAGAGAGATAGACAGAAGAGAGAGAAGAGGGAAGGAAGGAAGGGGGAGGGAAAGGATGAGAGAGGGGGACACGGAGAGAGAGAGAGAGAGAGAGAGAGAGAGAGAGAGAGAGAGAGAGAGAGAGAGAGAGAGAGAGAGAGAGAGAGAGAGAGAGAGAGAGAGTGAGAGAAACGGCTTCCTGCAACATTAAACCGTTGCTGACTTCAGAGAATTGTAGCACTCTTAAATGACATTCCAATAATAATTCACATTTTACTGCTTTGTCGATAAAAATAAGTAAACAATTTCGTCATGATGGGATGAGATATGAAATCACGTTAGAAAAAATAATGAAAAAATGGAATGAAATAAAAAATCCCTCTCATGCATTTTGTTAATCAGATTATACAAAGCAAAGCAAAAACAATTATATTCTTACTTCTGTCAGAAAAGATATAAATCTCATCTTTTCTCTCTCCCTAATGATAGTAATAGTGATGAGGATATCGATGATAATAAAAATAATAATAACGGTAATAACAATGATGATGAAGATTGTGTGTTTGCTATTGTCACTGTTATTACTATTATACTTATTATCATCATTAATATCATTATTATCTTTTTTATTATTATAATTTTTATTATCATTATCATTTTTATCATTATCATTATCACCATTATTATGATCATCATTATTGTCATTATCATTATTATCATTATCATTATCATTATTGCTATAATTACTTCAGCTATTGTCATAATACTTACTCAATTCAGGGCGCACTAACTCCTAATATAACCTACACAAATGGAGGAAGTTCATGAGATCAACTTCCTGAAATTTACGAGTTTCAGAGGAGGGAAAGGGACCCGTCGGCCATCACTCGGAAGCCCTGGTAATGACTACGATTAATACTCGTCAATGATGATTATAACTCTGAGAGGTGGCAGCAGTATCAATACTAATGATGTATTGATAAGGATGAAGGGTGATATATTGATAGCGACTATAACGGTGATCCAGATTAGCCATAAAAGAGATGAATTAGTAATTACATTACCAATAACTTCAACAAAAAACACTATAAAGAATACACTATAACAACTACAGCAGCAACAAGAATGATGATAATCATATTACAACAAATTAGAAACAATAATAACAATAATTATGAATTTAAGGATAATGATGATAATCAAGAATGATGACTGTGAGAGAAATGATAATGATAATAGTAGTAATGATAATAATAATAATGATAACAATTATACTACTACTACTACTGCTAATAATAATAATAACAATAATGATAATGATGATAGCAATAATAATAGTAAAAACAGCAACAATAATAATGATAATAATAATAATGCTAAAAACTAATAAAATAATCCTCAAAGAAGAATAAGAAGAAAAACAGTAACAGCAACAACAACACTTTTGATCCTACATACTCCATCAACAATACCTGAAAGACGATGGCAATGATAAGGACGCAAACATCAACAATGACGCAATAATAACGTCAAAAACAGACACAGAAATTGCAGGCGGAACCTTTTGTGGCGGTCCGGGCGAGAGTTGGGTTGTCAGGGTGGGGGGCGATGAGAAGGAGGGGAGGGGGGGGGAGGGAAGGGGGAGGAAAGGGAAGGGGAGGGGAGGGGAAGGGGGAAGGAGGGAAAGGGAGGAATGAGGAAGGATGGGGAAGGGAAGAGGAAGGAGGGAAGGAGGGAAGGGTAGGGATAAGGGAAGGGGGAAGGAAGGGAAGGAATGGAAGAGGAAGAGGAAGGGTAGGAAGAGGATGGGGAAGGAGGGAAGGTAAGGGAAGGAAAGGGAAGAGGAAGGAGGGAAGGGTAGGGAAGGGGATGAGGGAAGGAGGGAAGGGAAGGGAAAGGAAGAGGAAGAGGGAAGGAAAGGGAGGAAGAGGAAGGAGGAAGGGAGGGAAGGGAAGGAGGTAAGGGGTAAGGGAAGAGGAAGAAAAGGGAAAGAAAAGAAGGGAAAAATAGCAGAAAAAAAGAAAGGGAGAATAATAATTTAAAAAAACTAAAACAGAAGGGAACATAAAAATACGAATAACACCACGGTGAAAAAAATCGGAACGAGAGACAAGAAGAAAAGGAAGAAAGGAAACGAAACGCGAGGGAGAGGGCAGGACTGGAGTGAGGGGAGGCGAGAGGACCAGACCATTACGAGGGCGAGAGATAAATGTTTGAATCCCAGGGCGCGTGAGGATAAGAAAGGACCCCCCCTCGCTGACGAACAGAAAGGCGGACGCAATAAAGAGATACTATAGATGCAAATCATGTGGGTGAATAAGTGTCACATGCCTCGAAGGAGCCAATGTTCCGAAGAAGTGCGATAACGTCGTTGGCGTCCTGTACTTTGCTTTGTTTCTCGCCCTTGCGTCGACTTCCCCTCCCGCTTGTCTGCTTCTCTGGCTGGTGATGTCTATTTGTCTGCCTGCTTGTTGGTATTTGAGTTCTCGCTTTTGAGATCGAGAAAGAGACATACCTACATGCAGATAGGTAGGTACATAGATAGAGGTAGATAAGACATATAGATGGAGAGAGAGGGGGGGGGGAGAAGGTCGATAGATAGAGAGAGAGAGAGAGGGGGGGGAGATAGTTAGATAGATAGAGAGAGAGAGGGGAGATAGATAGATATAGATACATAGAGAGAGAGAGAGAGAGAGAGGAGGGAGGGAGGGAGGGAGGAAGGGAGTGAGAGGGGAGGGAGAGAGAGAGAGAGAGAGAGGGAGAGAGATAGATAGATAGATAGAGAGAGAATAATAATGATGATAAAAATAAGAATGATTACTTGCTGAACGATGGCGCTGTCCCACGTGAACGCCAATGCTAAACTTGAGGAACTGCAATCAGGGTTCTCTTTGTTGCATAAATTGTTGGTTTATTTCACTCTCAACCACGCCCAGAATCTCCCTTGGTCGTATCTTGCAATGCAATCCTTCGCAAACCGGTATATCTACATTTATTGCAGTATTTTCCTTTCAGCTTTATATTGTGTTTACTTTTCAATTTTTTTTCAGTCTTGTCATTTCACGGTACAAAAAATTGAAGTGAATCGCCACCGTTTTCCTGAGACCCTTAAACAAAAGTATTATTTGCTCGAAGTGTCCTCACATTTTAGCATAAAATTGCGTCTTGAGAGGCTTTGTGTTCTCAAGGCCATTTAACCATTCAATTTCGCCAATGAATTTCGTGGCATGATGGGGTTTAGCGGTTTATAATCCACTCTATAGTTCATTTCCTCGTAAAATTGTCTTACGGGCTGCTGGCTTCCTTCTGAGGCTCCAGATTTCCTTCGTCGTAAGGTGAGGATGCTGCTATGCGTTGCAATTTGCGCAAACTTCATATTTTCCCTCATTTTTTTTTTACTTCAAAGAGGACAGGACGCAATTATTTGAAAAAAGTAAAAATAAATAATGATTATGAGGATAATGGTGATGATGATTATAATGATGATGATGGTGATGATGATGATGATGATGATGATGATTGATGATGATGATGATGATGATGAGGAGGAGGAGGAGGAGGAGGAGGATAGTAATAATAATTATAATCATTATAATAATAATGATAATACTACTAATACTAATCATACTAATAATAATGATAACAATAATGATAACATCAACAATCTATTCCTTAATAAATAGGGCTAAGCCATGTATCTATTTCAAATGCATATAAGTTGCAATTCCTGGAATGCACTCAGACCTCTGCCCTATATATATATATATATATATATATATATATATATATATATATATATATATATATATATATATATATATATATATTATATATAACACAACAATTTGCATTCCCATATACTATTAGTATACAATTTAGGGAAAAGCTTCATTAACACTGTAGACTAATCACAAGGGTAAGCGAAACTCTAATAATGATTATTTTCTTACCGATTGTCTGAAGAGGTAACCAGAAATTTAATAGGTATATATAAGAGACATTAGAAATAATGGATTGGTATCCAATGGAGTGATAACTTTTATCTTCAGGGATAAGAGTCTGTATGTAGAAAAGGTATGAATGAGAATGGATATCTTCACATCTTCACAATACAAGAGATGTATTTGACCGGTTTCGATTATATCTTCGTCAGAAGTACATGTATATCTGACGAAGATGGAATCGAAACCGGTCGAATACATCTCTTGTATTGTGAAGATATCTATTCTCATTCATACCTTTTTTACATTTGTCAACATGAATACGGTTCATAAGAGTCTGTAGTTTGAGCTGCTGAACTCATGACAGTACTCCCATAACCCTGCTGTGAGTGGGAGGTTCTCCTTGAATAGCCCTTGTTCTAGTGCAGGAAAGCAGCATCTGTGATTGGCCAACACTGGTTGCAGAGCCGAGGGTATGTTGCATCCGTTCCACCTCGTAATAAGAGATAGTAAATTATTATTAAAAAAAAAGAAGAAAAAAAAGCTGATGTTGCCGTTGAAGAAGCGAATGGAATGAATGAAAATGCCTTCATAAAATGAAAATGTAGGGAGTATATACAATGGTTTTAGTAAACGAGACAATGAGTGCAGGTACGGGAAGACGGGTATACAGTACTCTGAAATTTACAAGGGTAGCGATTCTCAAAATTTTCAGACCATGTATCATCCTCGAGGTCATGTTCCCATCCATGCACGCTCCTCTTACTGCCCCCACCATTTTCGTCACGAGTAGCTAGTATTTGCTCTTCATTGTGTGTTCACAAGAATAGATTATCACGAAATGAAAAAGAAATAAGGTCACTTTTTCTCTGACATCGTCCAATATGCGAGATATATTAAATTTGGTTCAGCTCTGGGCAGAACCAACAGCAAAGAACACTACAACACTGATTAGTGTGAAAATCTACTTGTAAAAGAAGGGCAGAATCGGGTGTATAAAGTGGAATGTGAAAGAAAGAACCTACAGAAGAGGAAACACAGAAATATGACATAACCAGATAGGAATATTGAAGATGAAGACAACCCTTAATACAATGAAAAAGGGAAAATTAGTTATATCTCCTTAAGTGGCGAGGTAAATCATATCAACTCGAATAGAAGAAGGAATAGAAACGCTTCATGGCTTGCAACTATTCGGCAGATTGTGGGAACTTCTAAAGCTCGAAATTCTTGGTAAATTCCATAAAGGTAACAGGAAGAGATGAACAGGTATAATAGAAACAACGTTAAAATGTAAGGCAACGTCAGGAAAAATCATCAAGGAGAACGGGATCTCGTAGTGCTTCCTACAAGAAAGCCAGAACAGTTGTAGGGATATCTAACGAATGGCACAAGAATGTGTCACTCAAGTGTTCATCAAGAATCGTCAAGGCTCAGCTGTATGTCTTCTAAAAAACTGTCAAAGATGAACTGAAAAGGAACACTAGGAAGACCAAGAATTGCGAGTAACTCAGGAAGAACTAGATAGAAAAACATTGAAGACCTAAGGAACACAAGCCTTAATCAAGAAAAGTCTTTGACGCGCACATTCTGGCTGCAAACAGCATGCAAAAGAGAGTGAGAGAGAGAGAGAGAGAGAGAGAGAGAGAGAGAGAGAGAGAGAGAGAGAGAGAGAGAGAGAGAGAGAGAGAGAGAGAGAGAGAGAGAGAGAGAGAGAGAGAGAGAGAGAGTTGGAATTTACTGTATCTATTTATATATCTATCTACTGTATCATTTATTTGTTTTATCAACCCTATCCATAAATGTGTGTGTGCGCGCGCGCGTGTGTGTGTGTGTGCATGCACATATATCGGAATATAGTTTATCTATGATTTGATTAAGGGAAAGGAAGAGATTAATACACACTGTTTCATCTACAAGCAAATATGTTTATACGAAGTTCGTAAATCCAAAATCCCATTTTTTTTTAAAGATCAGGCTTAGAAACTATAATTATTTTGATATCCATGTTTCTAAGAGCACCGTCATTAACTCTGTATCTGTCAAACTGTCTATCTGTTGTTCTGTCCCTCTCTGTGTCTGTCTATAAATCTATTCTTCTATCTGACTGTGTCTATCTATTTTCTGTTCTCTCTCTCTCTCTCTCTCTCTCTCTCTCTCTCTCTCTCTTCTCTCTCTCTCTCTCTCTCTCTCTCTCTCTCTCTCTCTCTCTCTCCCTCCTCTCCCTCCCTCCCTCCCTTCTCTCTCTCTTTCTCTCTCTCTCTCTCTCTCTCTCTCTCTCTCTCTCTCTCTCTCTCTCTCTCTCTCTCTCTCTCTCTCTCTCTCTCTCTCTCTCTCTCTCTCTCCTCTCTCCCTCTCTCTCTCTCTTTCTCTGTCCCCCCCCCTCTCTCTCTCTCCTTCTCTGTCGCCGACAAAGCTCGCAAAACACGTGGCTTAAATGCACAGCCGAAAGAATTAGGCAAATTTCAATGCGGAAATCACCCTCGCCTTCGCCCCTTCCTCCTCCGTAAGCCTCAGCCCACGCGAATCCGGCCTTCAGCTACACTTCATTACGCTAATCTCCGCCGCAGCTTCTCTTCACAGGCGCCGTCCCTGGCCGCTGAAAAGGCCGCCGCGCGTCCGGGGATGAAATCATTTGAGGGTTTCCGCGGCGGGTTTCGCTGCGGGGGGGGGTGGGGGGGTGGGGGTGGGGAGTGGGGGTGTTTGTGGTGGTGGTGGGGGGTTGACTAATCATTTTTTTTCGGGGAAAATCGGTTTTAATCCTTTTTGTGTACAAAAGATTAGGATGAAATAACATGTTTGTTTTGAGAGCCGTGGGATTCGCAAAAAAGTAGGGAAATATATGTGTAGGTATTGATGAATCATAAGCACATATGTGAATATCTACATCCAAAATTTGGGAATCTGAATGTGATGTGTTGCGATATATTTCCAAGGACTTCCTTTTACATTGCGAAATCTTAACCAAGGACTTCCTTCCAGTTCCTTCCTGGTTCTGAAAGGAAAGTGTTTTTCAACGTGGAGCAAACTTTGAATCGTTGCATAACTAATTCCTCATCTGCACGTTGCAATCCTGTGTGCAATTTATTCTCGTCGTTGTCAGCATAGCGTACCTGCGGGCCGTGCTTCGTTAGCCCATGCGCTTTGATCTCTTCTTTTATTAAGCTCTTGAACAATGCTCTCGGGTCGGGAGGTCGGTCGATAACCCTTTAGATAGTCCTGAATTTCGACGCCCAACAACAGCTGTCGCCTTGTGCCGTTAATAAAGAGCGAGAAAGAGAGAACGAGAGAACGAGGAAATGAGAATGAGAGAGTGAGAGAGACTACGCCCTTATTGCCTCCTGCAGTGATATTGATGATAAAAAAATCTAGCAAAAATAATGACGATGAGGATAAGAACTACGAACGCTACTACTATATAACCTCTGCTACGACTACGGCTACTACTGTTAACCATCACTACGACTACTACTGCTTCTGCTGCTGTTGCTACTATTGCTACAACAACAACTACAACTACGAGCTGTCCTCTCCGCCCACGAGATGGAGCTGCAGCTCGGAGGCGCCCCAAGGACACGCACGCCCCCCCCCCAGTCAGGAAAACAGACAGACGAACAAGGTCGTCCTTGAGCCAGGCGAGCGGCAAGGTGCGACGCGGCCGTCTCATTTTATTTCCTGAAACTCAGCTCTTAATCTCGTTAATGATAATTTGATTAGGTTTTGTTGCCCACTCGACGTTTTTTTTTTCCGAGTTCTGTAAATAACTTCGATTTGTGTTGACTCTTCTCTCCGCTCGCAAATGTGGAGCTGATGACCTTTTTTCTTTCCTTTCCTCTGTGGACCTGAATTCGGTTGTCCTTGTTCCGCCTTATTTTTAAAGTGGTTTTTACTTTTTTCTTCTTCGTGTTTTCCATCTTCTTTCATTATTACAGTCATTATCATCACTAACATCAGCATAACCGGCATCAACACTACCAGCAACATGATAGTCATCATCACCATCTTCGCCATGATCATTACCATCAACAGAGGTAACACTACCATTCTCATCATGCCATTCATCATCATCATCAAAATCTTCTTTTCATTTCTGTCCTTCCATTGCCGTATCAACGCAGCGATAAACGTTTTCTTAATTAGTCAGACTCATATGTTTTCACTCTCGTCTTAATGTTCTGATTTTGCTTGTGTGAGGAAAGTATCATATGAGCCGGTGATATTAAGTAACCAGAAATCGTGTGAAATGGTCCTCGGCAGATAGATACCCACTTATGTATCTATCAATACGTGTCGTATTGATAGATACGTATATATCGATATCTATCTATCTATCTGTATATCTATATATATATATATATATATATATATATATATATATATATATATATATATATATATATATATATATATATATATATATATATATATATATATATATATATATATATATATATATATATATATATATATACATATATACATATATGTGTATATATATATATATATATATATATATATATATATATATATATATATATATATATATATATATATATATATATATATATATAAAACACACGAACACATATGTATATATATAATACATATACATACATACACATACACACACACACACACACATATACACACACATATATATTAATATATAATATATATATATAATATATATATATATATATGTATATTTATGTATATATATATGTATATATGTATATATGTATATATATATATATAATATATATATATATATATATATATATATATATATATATATATAATATTATATATATATATATATATACATATATATATATATATATATATATATATATATATATATATATATATATATATATATATATATATATATATATATATATTATATATATATATATATATATATATATATATATATATATATATGTATATATATAATATATATATATATATATATATATATATATATATATAACATATAAACATATATATCACAACACATTCATGTGTCCGTGATGGTGTGAGTGAGCGTGTGGATAAAGAGATCAAAAGAGTCACAAGGAAAAGTGCGAGACAGGAAAGATGCCAGGTCGTGTTTTCGTTTCTCCTTTTTCCGTTTCTCTTAGCGAAATGTGTCGTGGCCAAAGCAACAACAATAACAGGAAACAAATTTCACTTAATTTCACAATGATTTGTCAACCGGGCACACCTGCAACTGTTGCCATTGCAGCATCATTGGCAATTATGTAGGCGTTGTTGCTGATTAGGAGGTTAGTTGATATTGTGGTCACGCTAAAGATGGCGTCGCCGGTGTCACTAACTTAATGGAAACAGAGAGACATACTCACCTGAAGCATTGCCTTCTTTGTGCGCTTCAGTGTCCGTGCATGATGCAAGCGCGGCGAGGGGGAGAGGGGGAAAAAAGGTCCGCGTACAATGGGGACGCAGATGACTTATTTCGGTCTCTTTCCAGGAAGGAAGAGAAGGGAAGGTCTGATCACCGCTGCGAGGTAATGAGAGCGAGGTATTGGCCGGGGCAGAGCCTGGCCGTCGACTTTTTTTTTTTTTCAAATTCTCGCCTCTATTCGCATTCCGATTTTCCTTTTCTTTTCTGTTTCGTCTTTTCCTTTGCGGATATTACACGGGGTCCGCGAGAGGGCGGCGGGCGTGCTGAGCGGGAAGTGCGGCAGATGGCGAGCAAGTGTTTGTTGCAGCGGAGATTGCAGAGAGTGCCAGCAAGAGTGCCCCTCAGGCAGTGATTGGAGCTTCCGTGTCTTCTCCTACTGGCAGAGAAATTTTGCAAAGAGAAACGAATTTATTGTTCAGCTTTCCTTCTCCCTGTGCCATCTGTGCATATGAAATGTAATAAAGGTACCATCCTATTACGCGAACCCCATCTGCTCTCTGGAAATGGAGCTAATCTCCATTTTTAAGGGAAAGGATTTTCATCTAATATTCATATTTGTCTTTTTGCTCTACGAATACACCCATTACTAATGTTATACCCTTTTCCTCATGTACAGCACAATGCACCCTTGTATTAAAATGTTTCATAAGTCTGGAAAATTATTGAATGGTTATGTTTAATTGTATTACGAAATCGATCCGCTAGTTCTACATATAATAATTAATCCATATCTGAAAACGCAATTCCTCGGGAAACTTTAATAAATCCTAAAAGTACCTCTCCCTTCTTACCAGGAGAGGATTTTTCCACCGGGATTCCA
>NW_020870222.1:367409-377409 GCF_003789085.1 Penaeus vannamei | reverse complement strand
ACAAAATTATCAGCAAAATAGGACACCAGGGTACACTGCTACTTCTTAACCTCATGAGTGCATCCCTACTTTCTGGGAAACTACCCACCACATGGAAACACGCCATCATACACCCAATTCCAAAAATCTAAGACCCTAAATCTTCCTGGCCCATATCACTTTTATGCTGCCTAGTTAATACTATGGAAGAATATATATTAACTTACCTACATCCCAATCTCTTCGCATTCATCAGAAAATGGGATACCTTAGCATCGCCTCCCTCCGGTCATCTGTTGATAGAAACAATTTTTTTTTTTCTCGTTCTACTACTAGAGTTAGCTGATCCAACATCTACCACAGGTATCCTAGCAGAGAAAGGTGTCAAAAGAAAACTCTAAGGATGGATTGAAGACTATCTTACCAACCACAGAGCCTCGGTATGTTTCCAGAGTCAACTATCCAGATCTCTGTATGTCGAAAAAGGCATGCCCCAAGGAGGAATTTTAAGCCCTACCTTACTTAACCTACTAATTGAACAACTAGTAACATTACCATTCAAACCTAACACCAAGCTCATCACCTATGCAGATGACCTTCAGCTTGTTGCTACTGGCCCTTCACGCTTAATAAATGCACAACACGCCATGCAAACCATACTGGGTGCGCCGAGATGAACAAGAATAGGCAACCAAAGAGCAGAATGTAGTCTTTGCTCACTGTAATTAAGAATAAAACAAATCTCAGCTTCCTACATGGCGAAAAGCCTCTCTTCAGGTGAAACTTTCGTTTATTAAGAATTTACCCTCACTTAGAACATCCCCAAACACTTCTATTAAAGAATGGCATACAATTATTCACGCTATTAATGCTGGAGGAATCGTTTACACTCTAGTGAAAGCGGCGACTGAAAAAATAAACCCGTTATATTCAGCCACCTCCATGAGACAATTTACCTTTTAAGACTGGGATAACTCCACTACCAATGATAAAATCTCCCCCTGCAACAATTACTTGACACAAACACAGACCACAAGTCTCCGGATGTACAATGACGGCTCAATAGACACACACACCGGCCATTCAGGTTCTGCCGTCTATTCCAAATGCTATACTGCCTCATGAAGGCTCTCACACAACTGCTCTACCTTACAATCAGAACTATTCACCATTAGTAAAGCCCTTTCCTTTGCTCAAACCATAGAAGAAAGTACCATCCACATCTGCAGACTCCTTGTCCACTGTAAGAAGTAACCCAATATTGGTTAACACCTATCCTCTGAAATACATCAATATCCCATGCAGTCATAATACACCGGTTGAGGGAATGGAAGTACTGCAAAGTAGTAACTTCTGAACCACTACTTTACTACCTCTTCATATGCCCCCAAATACAAGACATCAGACCACAACAATTTTCCAACATAAACATTAATATTGGCCGTTAAAAGCCTAGTTAAACACCTACTACGAAACCAAAACCTAGAATCAATGTTTCCATACCCACCACCAAGATAACCACAAAACACAAATTAATTAAACACTTGTTTTGGACTAGTAAATCTAGTAAAAAGACTAGTAAAAAAAAAAAAAAAATGGTAGCGATTGTGGCCCGAGCAACTGGGAGTCAAGGATCAGCCACAACGCAGCAAGCAGGACGAGCAAAAGTACTCCAGGCAGTCCCAAGCAGAAATACACCATGAGATCATGTTAGTATTCTAATTTTATATTACTTTAACTATAAGAGTTCCTTCATATGATTTATTAATCTTTTAAATATTAACTTAAATGAAATGTCTCTTATGTTTAAAAGTTTCATCTGCATTTAAAAATTATATCCTTTTAATAGTTCAGATTATGATCAGAAACGAGGAAAAAAATACTCTAATTCAATACTTTCTAAAATTATAATAATTTAGATATAAAACAATAGAATTAATAATACGCAAAAATAAACATTTAAATTATCAAAACGAAACGAGGAAAGTGACTGGAATAATCAACATAACACGCGGCGGTACAACTGTCACTGGGGTGCACAGTTAATTATTCTCGGATGTCACAGGTGAGTAGCACGAACGTCAAAATGGCTACACTATACATGAAATATCAGCTGTGTGGGCGATGTTCTCACACATCCACACTCTAACCTGGCGGAGTGACCCAACCACCGTGGGTACCGAAGTTGCGATGGCGGCCTCGACGGACATTGCATAGTACATAGGCGCCTTCACATGGGAGAGAGGAAGTGGATGACATGAGAGCACTTTAATCAGTCGACCCTGAGTAGTGTGGGGTGGCGTCCTGGCTTGGATATGGAGAATGGACAGGAGAACTTCCCATAGGACACCTGACGAGTATTGGATGGACATCTTGGTGACTGCTCTGCTCTGGTGGAGCATCAGTAGGCATCCTGAACTACTCAGCTCTGGATAATGACCATACACCTGCCAAACAAACACACAGGTAAAAATAGTGCACTGACCCTATGTTACATTTAAGTCAACGGTATGATGTTTATCTATATTGTGATCCCCTTACAAATTCACAACCGCTTCTAAAGGTGCATAAATAACGGATTTTTGTACATCAGATTCCACATCGAGAGAGGGCTCCTCAAAACCATCAGGAGTTACCAACTGAACTCAATATCAGTTCTGAAAGCTACAATATGGTTCCTATGCACCCTGTGCTCGGTGTGATTAACGTCACTGAGGATATATGACACTGGACCTACTTTCTTAATAATACGTAAAGGACCAATCCATCTGGAAGCCAAACTACCTGTCTTACCTGGTGCCTGTCCCTTCCTGATTAGTAAAGTACCAAGATTGATTTTCGACCTACGTTCAACCGTTTCCATGTTGTCTTCCCTCACACTTTGAGTACCTGTGACTGCAGCATCCCTAGCAGCAATGAGGTCAAGCTGACAACTTCCAAGTATCTGGTGATTCGTCATGCCAATAGGAAAGGTGCATTCACGCCCTGTGAGTAGATAAAGAATTTGATTACAAACACTACAATGAAGGCGGAATTTATTGCCAATCTCATATATTCCATTGCATTACTCCAACTTTGAGGATAACTCTCACACAGACTTGCCAGAGTCCTTAATAACACGATTGCAGCATTTGGCTAAGCCATTACTTGAGGGGTTATATGGTGTTATGTACCTTGTCTTGATGCCCATAAAGTTATATACTTCACAAAAGTACTCCATGAACTCTCCTCCATTATTACTGACAAGGGTTTGTGGAGGACCAAACAAGGTGATAAAATGGGCGATGAGAGCATCAGCGATGATGTGAGCTTCCTTATCAGGAGAAGGAACCAACTGTATAAACATGACCAGCTCGTCTACAATAAGGAAATATTTATACCCATTACGTGCAGGAGGGAGCTCGATCAAGTCGACTGATATGTACACGAAAGGTTACAAGGGAATTAGCTGCAAGCGGTGCTCGGCCTTTTGCAACACAAGGCTGCACAAACTTCCTGCAAAACAGCAGAGTATTAGGGAACAATTTATAATCCTGCAGCTTTTTATATATATGGTTCACACTTGGGTGAGCTACCGTGCTGATACTGTGTACAATCTTCATTGCTACGCTTATAACCTTTGGAGGTAAATCCTGTTGGCCCACAAGACCTGGAAGGATGTCTCTTACATGGTACAACACCCCTTCTTTCAGCTTAAAGTGGTCCATTGCAGCTGGAATCCTTGTGCTAGGTAAACTTTTCCCATCAAGGAACTCTATTAAACCCTGGTAAATTGGATCCTCCAGTTGCAAGTTCCTGAAGGGTACGGGATCCACATGAGTAAGATCAGCTGCTGCAACATGTGAAAAGTCAGGGACGACATTTAAAGCTCCCTGCTTGTAAGCGATCTTGCAGTCCTAAGAGGCAATCTAATCTATAATGTTCCTTATATTATTCTAAGAAAATAAAGTCTTTCCCTTTTTGATATGTATTCAGAAAGTCACATACCTGTCCCCTTAACTTTTCCCCGGCACGTCGTCTTGCCGAAATTCCTGTGATAAGCACAATGTTTATTAACATGAGAATCCTGACCCTGAACACTGTATCAGCTGCTATGGCCATGGAGCGGATGTCGCTGCTCCCTTCATGGCCTGTGCATAGCTGGGGCCAGATACAATTTGTTTACCTTGGCAGCAATGTCACACAAAGGCAGATCATCTCATGCAGCCAGGAAATCGTAAAGGTAAGGAGGTAAACCTGCAAGGAACACTCGCCTTATGAGACAATGGCTCCCCTATTTCGAGAGGGTAATCTCATAATCTCCTAGGTGCACTGCACCTTCGACGTCAAGCAGGAAATCCTATGGGGTCTGATTAGTTCTCTTGGACTAGCTTTACAAGGTGCTAAAGAAGTCGTTACTGCAGCTAGTGTCACGAAACCTGCTGCAAGTCTTAAAGTGTGGCCATGCTAGAATAGAGTCAAACTTTGGGGAGTTCAGTATCAACACAAAATGAGAAAAGTGATTGGAGCAGCGGTCATGATACGTGGCAATACTACTGTCAGTAGTGTACAGTTAATTATTCTCAGATGTCACAGGTGAGTAGCCCAAGGGTCAAAATGAGTGCACTATACATGAACTGTGGGCTGTGTAGGCGATGTGCTGCAGCCGATGGAGACAGCGTCAAGAGAAGAAACGCCTGTTGGTAAAACGCAGTGTGGAGCAAGGTGGATGAGCTCTGTTCGTCACTACCCGCTGACTGTCTTCCTGCCCCCTGCGAGCTCCAATCCAAACCTCACCTGGTGCGAACCATAGAAAACCACCGTTATGACAGGTGGATTAGCAAATGAGGGGAGCAGGTAGCTGTCTCATCGTTGATCCACCAATACAATACGTTTGAAATCCACGTAATGGAAGCTTTGCTACTCGTTACATGACAGGATACCAAATTACCATAGGGTACAAAATCAGTGCGAAATACCGCAGGTGTTCATCGATCTATGCGGGTTTCAGTGGCAAACAAGGGAGGGAACTAGGTGTGGGTACAAGGGTGTGAATGGTGTGCCACTACACTGTCCCGCCGACCCACGACCTTGTTGACGTGCCTTCTCAACAATGCTGAGGCATCGGAAACATCAAGAGAAGAAGGTATGTAAAGAAAGAACAATGAAAAAAAAATCTTGTACCCAACCACCAGTGGGACGAAGCAGCACATCACCATGTACCTGGAGTCCCTGCCCCCCTCCCCTCCCCTCACCACCACAAGTGCCAACGGTCACAGTTAACAACATCAAGAGCGACCGGAAGCTCAACAAACGAGCAAGACGAGGAAGGTTTCGTCAGCTTTACCTCCAAGGAAGGAAAGAGAAAAACACGAAAATAGCGCCACACACCCAAACCATTACAAGGTGCAGAACATACTTAGGTAGTGTATTTATACATTGCAGATTGTACCCCTGATACAGATATAGAAGATTTTCTTTTTCAGAATTCTGAAAATATATCAAATACACAAGTATATAAGACTAGCGTGACGGATCAGTTTTATTTAAGCTTCACAATAACATTTAGAGGCAAAGATATGAAGCTAGAACAATTCATATATTCGGATGTCTCTCCTAAAAATAAACCTAGAACAATTCATAAATTCAGATGTCTTTTCTAAATATTTTAAAGTATATCTGAATGAAAACGAGTACAAAAACGATCAGAGAGAGATAAAAAGAGAGTGGATGAGAAATAAAGAGAAAGACAAAAAAGAGAGAGAGAAAGAGAGAGAGAGGAGACTCCCCCCCCCCCTCCTCTCTCTCTCTTCCTGAGAGGCTGTGAATTAGCGACAGTTTGTGTGAAAAGGAGATAAAATTAAAGAGAAAGTTGGAAGGGATGGAAAACGGGAAAGAGAGTTAGGGACAGTTTGTGTGGAAGAGAGAGAAAGCAAGAGAAAGAGAGGGGAGGGATGGGAGAGAAAGAAAGGGGAGGGATGCTTAGGAGTCTGGACAGATGTTCCTGGAGATCATACCCTCAGCTACTAATCGCGGTGGCGTGTTGACTAGCCACACCTCATCACTGGTGACCTGTAACCCGCACCACTGTCGACTTCGGGTCGCATCTCCTCTCGGATGCGGCCTCCTCCTGCGATCACCCTTATCCCTTACCGGGCTACCTTCCTGCCAGGGACTTCCCCGCACCAGCACCAATAGAACCAACCCATGCCTATCAATACACCACCAAGTCGAGGACTATCCGTGACAGGGATGACGGGAAAGAATGGGAAAGAGATAGAGAGTTGGTAAGAGAGAGAGAGGGACAGTTTGTGTGGAAGAGAGAGAGAGAGAGAGCTAGAGAAAGAGACGAAGGATGGAAAAAGGGAAGGAGGGAGAGAAAGATCGATAGAGAGATCGAGAGGATGGATAGAGGAGAAAGACAGAGAGAGATAGGGGGGGGGAGTGAGAGAGATAGAATCATGAAAGAGAAATATAGATAGAGAGAAAATGTTAGAATGAGTGTGTGTGCAAAAGATATAGAAATAAAGAAAGATTGTGCGCGTGCGTGCGCATACATGCACATAGATGTATATTTGGGGCATAGATTATATTGGACACGTAATCATCGTAAAAGTTCCTAACGATTTCATCTACATTCAATCAGTGAGGTGAATAACTTCATATATTGAAGTTTTAGCTTTGGCATCATATGTCGCTATTACTTTGCCAATTAACTGTATATCCATAGAGTGTTATGGCACCCTATCCAATAAAATTCACATGTCAATTTGACTAAAACATTGGATATCAAATTGTACTTAATTTAGAGCTTCAACTTGCATTATCAATTAGTATATGTTGACAGGCATATCAGTTCACTGCGCAGTGATATTGATTGTGACGCGCTGACAGTGGGTTCGAGCCCTTTCGCACTCAATTTATACCAAGTTTACGCAAACAATTTCGCAAAACTCCACGTCTCATGAACAGGGACTAGACAGGACATTAGGCTACGCAGATCTTCTTCGAGCTAGGACTCCAACTTCCTCCCTTGGGCGTTCGAGCTTCATCTCCTCACGGACACTCACGCCCCCTCTTGTCACCTGCACGCCCGTCTTTTCCGTCCTGTGGGCTGAGCGGCGGGTGCCAGCGGCGGGGAGGGCGAAGGGGGGGAGGTGCTCGGGAAATCAGGAATGTGACTCGGACGAATTCCGCTAATCTGTCTGCGCGTTTGTGCGGCAGCGAGTGCGACGGAAAGGCAAAATCTAAGCAAAATAGGATTCAGAAATACATACATACATACATATATATAGACACACACACGAACACACACATACACACACACACACACACACACACATACATACATACATATATATATATATATATATATATATATATATATATATATATATATATATATATATATATATATAATATATATATATATATGCATACACACACAAAAAAAAAACACATATGTGTATCTATATCTATCTATCTATCCATATATGTATATGTATATAGACACACACACACACACACACATACACACACACACACACACACACACACACACACACACACACACACACACACACACACACACACACACACACACACACACACATATATATATATATAATATAATATATATATATATATATATATATATATATATATATATATATGTACATATATCAGTTGTCTGGTAAAAATTTAGTCGTAATCATCAGTGCAAGTGTGTATTCAAGATAAACGTATGAAGAAGGGAAATCATCATGGAAATTCCTGAAGTGATATTAAACGAAAAGTAAAAAAACACTCAGGTAAAATAATTTTCCTTATTTAATTTCCTTTGATCTTAATTTTTCTCTTTGCTGTGATCTGATACTGATGGCGAAGTATGTCATCTTTGAAGAGTCTGAATACTAAAGCTGATGCTCCTGACAATGGCGGCGCTGCTGTTCCCGCAAAAGTTGCGCATCACTGACTTACGTCCGCCCGATGGAGTGGGTTCGTCCGCGCTGCGTTAGTATGCGTACCGCCGTTCAGTCTCTCCTCTCGGTTGCCTGAACGCCTTTTAATGAAGTTTCTGATACTTTTATTTTTGCGATCCTCTCTGCTCCTTTCTCTTCCCTCAATAAATCCGTCTTTTAGAATGACGCGAGACACAAAATAAGTGAGGACGATATTGTATTTCAAGTTGATGGCACATTGAGGCTTTCGCTCCTCCCTTGGCAGCTGTCTCCGAGTCCATCGTGTCCTTTGTTGATCTTTCTTGATATATTAGCTGCGAGAAAACGTGACGTGCGTGAAGCGACGAGGATACAGGAGGATACAGTCGCACTTTCTTGTGAATCGAGGGGATTAAAAACAGGAGTCCCACTACAATCACTCCTCTTAGGCCTACTCTACAGAAGAGTAAAGGTACACCGCCGTTTTTCTTGAATGGATTATAATCCGAAATGGTGAAGTTTAATATTCGAATAATTGATCTTTATGGCAAGGATTTGATACAAGAACCTCTTCTTTCTGCATCGGGGACACAATTACTCAAATCTTGGAAACAATGAAAAGGAAATCAGTTTGCAGGGGAAGGGAGTCTATTCAGTATGATAGAGAATAATCATGTACTTAACACTATGCACACACATACGCAGAATAGCGAAGGATTGATACATATAGAAATAGGTTTATACACGAAGAGATAGACCAACTACTTCGTTTACAGTAAAAAAAAAAAAAAAAAAAAAAAAAAAAAAAAAAAAAAAAAAAATAAAAAAAAATAAAAGAAAAAAAAAAGAAAGCAGCTGGTGAAGGCAACGATGGCGTAACAATTTCAAATCGAACATACCGATGACTAAACCATAAAAAAAATATTTCATGAAAATTTGGATTTATTTTACATCAAAAATGAACCTGGGGAGTCCATCCGTTCCCTTAACTTTAATGACGATGGAACCCGACCCTTAAACACGAGGATCAATATGATTCCGGTTCCGGGACCCAGAAACCGGTCTGTACACACAACCGGTCTCTTTGAGGTCTGCGTGAGGAGATAACTATCTTGGCGTGGGAGGTGCGGGAGGGGGTGTTTCGCAATGAAGGGGCGTCATTCGCTTCTAATTGGCTACGTTGCTGATGAACGAATGAAATCAACGTTTGCTGATTTCTAGGGTATCCTTTGTGTATTGTACACACACACACACACACACACACACACACACACACACACACACACACACACACACACATATATATATATATATATATATATATATATATATATATATATATATATATATATATAATGTTGTGTGTGTGTGTGTGTGTGTGTGTGTGTTGTGTGTGTGTATGTGTGTGTGTGTGTGTGTGTGTGTGTGTGTGTGTGTTGGTGTGCGTGCGCACTACTTTTTACTTCACATAGAAACTATAACCTAAAGTAATGAAAATATTTACTAGTAAATATTTTCCTGACGATTCTTTTAGGAATTATTGTAGTTTTGCTAGGCGTTAATACCCCCTAAATTACTGATGATATTTTTCATGTACAAGTACATTCATAGATATCAAGTGATCTGATAATAGTAGTACAGTTTATTTGATTTATAAGGAGGAAGAAATTAGTGAAAAGATTAAAAGCGTGATAACTTTCATGCCCTTCTGGGTGTAAATCCCTATGAACAAGCTTACAGTAAGAAGGGGCTCAGGCTTCAGTGATTCAAAACTTCTGTGAAACATCGAGAAGCTACACTCGCCTTAAGCAATACTCAGTATATTGATGAATAAGATAATCATGATATTAGTGACAATTATCAATCATCACCTGCAGTATTGGCTGATGTACACAGTAAAGTGAAAAAATATATTTGTAGTACAAGGCAATCTATCCTTAACGTTGTCAAAATCATATTTTATTTCTTTCGGTGATTATGTAATGTGAATATAAAGAGCTGATACATTTAGATGTTCTTGAGGCTGAATTGAATTATGTAACATCTCCAAGATGGTAGTAAGGGAGAACATATCTGAACAAAAGTTTATTTACTGCCAGCTA
>NW_020870222.1:357409-359909 GCF_003789085.1 Penaeus vannamei | reverse complement strand
GTCTGTGTGTGTGTGTGTGTGTGTGTGTGTGTGTGTGTGTGTGTATGTGTGTGTGTGTGTGTGTGTGTGTGTGTGTGTGTGTGTGTGTGTGTGTGTGTGTGTGTGTGTGTGTGTGTGTGTGTGTGTGTGTGTGTGTGTGTGTGTGTGTGTGTGTGTGTGTGTGTGTGTGTGTGTGTGTGTGTGTGTGTGTGTGTGTGTGTGTGTGTGTGTGTGTGTCGCGCGTGTGCATGCACGATTGTATGTTTGTGGGTGTGTGTGTTTTTCTCTTTATGCCCCAAATTATCTCAATCACACATTCGCAGTCTCGGACCGCGCGGCCATCCAAAGGCAAAACCTCGCCAGGCAGTCTCGGCTGATCCTGCCGCCTGTCTGTCTGTCTTTCTCTCTGTATCTGTCTGTCTTTCTCTCTCTGTCTTTCTTTCTCTTTTCATCTCTCTCTCTCTCTCTCTCTCTCTCTCTCTCTCTCTCTCTCTCTCTCTCTCTCTCTCTCTCTCTCTCTCTCTCTACGTGACTCAGAAAGCGGCGACGGCGACGGGCCAATAACGGAGAATATGAACCCATTCGGAATATGACATTATCAAAATAATGTCTCTCCAATGACCGTCTTTGCTGGAACAAGGCCTAAGCAGCGGAATGGGGGCTTTTCCCACCTCCTTCTGGCCTCAATTTATCTTACGGAGGAAGTAATAAAGGCTTTTAAAGGCTCAGGAATGCTGATGTGGGCTGAAAGGAGCGTTGCCAGCTGCCATAGTTACCGGATTATTACTTTCCTCATGTCACTCCTTTGTTTTTTTTTTTTTGTCTCCTTTCATTGCTTCCTTCACCCTTTCCTTTGGTGGAAAGGGGGTGAAGGAATCATAAGAGAAATAGCAACTTTTCCTCCTCCTCGAAACAAACTTCTACGAACCGGTATTCCCGGTGGGCGGTAGATACGGGCGGGGGTGGGAGACAGCCGCGTTTTTAAGGCAACCACTACCATTAACCACCAGTCAGACAGCAAGGAGACGAGAACAATAAACTTTGCCGCTCCCGATAGGTTAAGGTTTATGTGGCTAACGAAAGTTAATGATGGCTATTACGCGCTCTGATAATGGACTCTTTGCTTTACGTGTAAGGTCTGTACGTATGAGCGATGAGTGCGCGCACATACAGACACACACACATGCACACGCATGCACCCACACAAGCACGCGGGCATACACACATGCACGCCCATACACATAGATATATAAAGTATTAAGAACTTCATGTGTGTGTTTACTTGTGTGTGCGTGTGTTTGTGAGTGCGTGTGTGTCCTCTATTTGGTTTATCAGTGTCTACACAAGAGACTTTTTTCTCACGCATGCACGCAATGAAAGATCCCCTTATCCGTAAAAAACGCCCACCACGACCGGCGTCACACCTTCTCCCACGCCCATACCGCACACGCACGAACGCACCGCCCGTGAAAGCCTATGAACTTTTGAACACCTATTTCCGCCTCGACGGGAAATAGTTGTGGCGAGAGCGCTGACTCTTTATCCGCTTGGCAATATATATGTATATTTTTCCCATGAACTTGCGGAAGCGACTCCATTTTTAACCAAATGCATACACTGGGTTGGACAGCTAACACAAATAATATTCATGGAAGATTACCAATACATTTATACAATACTCTTGTATGTAATACAGATAACACTCGAAACAGAATGCAGGGTTATGTACACTTCCATTCAAAATGTTGCAGTAAAAAAAAAAATCAACACATGCAACTGAAATCGTGCAATCTAGCAAACAAACAAATGGAAGCCTCCCTACAGCCACATCCGCGCGACAAACACATCAGGGGGGGAGGGGGGGGGGCGGGGAGGCTCCAGTTCACGCCTCACTGGCAACGTTTTAAAAGTGAAATCAAACGTTCATTCAGAACTACATCCAGAGAACCAGGTGGGGGGGGGGGGGGGGGCTCCAGTTCACGCCTCACTGGCAACGTTTTAAAAGTGAAATCAAACGTTCATTCAGAACTACATCCAGAGAACCAGGTGGGGGGGGGGGGGGAGCTCCAGTTCACGCCTCACTGGCAACGTTTTAAAAGTGAAAATCAAACGTTCATTCAGAACTACATCCAGAGAGAACCAGGTGGGGGGGGGGGGGAAGCTCCAGTTCACGCCTCACTGGCAACGTTTTAAAAAGTGAAATCAAACGTTCATTCAGAACTACATCCAGAGAACCAGGTGGGGGGGGGGGGGGGGAAGCTCCAGTTCACGCCTCACTGGCAACGTTTTTAAAAGTGAAATCAAACGTTCATTCAGAACTACATCCAGAGAACCAGGTGGGGGGGGGGGGGAGCTCCAGTTTTCACGCCTCACTGGCAACGTTTTAAAAGTGAAATCAAACGTTGATTCAGAACTACATCCAGAGAGAACCAGGTGGGGGGGGGGGAAGCTCCAGTTCACGCCTCACTGGCAACGTTTTTAAAAGTGGAAATCAAACGTTCATTCAGAACTACATCCAGAG
>NW_020870222.1:339909-344909 GCF_003789085.1 Penaeus vannamei | reverse complement strand
AGAACATTAACATGAACACAACAAATGTAACATACACCAGGAAATCATAATTAGAAAATACAAGTACATACCGAAAGAAAGATGAAATACCACAGTTTTTATTTACAATTATTATGAATTATCATAGACTGTGCATAATATTTTGAAAGGTACTGTTATTAAAGTTATAAGATAAATGTTTAAATTTCGACATGAACCTTCGAACATAGGAGTAGGAAGTGAGCGGAAAGCTGGCTATTTCATGAAGGATAGGATTTCCCTTCCAAAGTCTTAAACTCTGTAGAATATTAAGGTCAAAATCATATTGGGATGAGTCTAAGATTT
Source organism: Penaeus vannamei (assembly GCF_003789085.1). Classification (NCBI taxonomy): domain Eukaryota; kingdom Metazoa; phylum Arthropoda; class Malacostraca; order Decapoda; family Penaeidae; genus Penaeus; species Penaeus vannamei. The sequence goes on along the minus strand of NW_020870222.1, from coordinate 344,585 downwards.
CAAAATCCTCTACAGAGATGGAATGGTTTGTTAATTCAGAATGATTTTGATATTGCTACAGATAAGAATTCTTTTGTTTCCTTAGTTTACAAAAAAAAAAAATAAAAAAAAAAATAAAAAAAAAAATAAAAAATGAAACTGGTCTCACAACAATATCCAACCATAACATGCCAATCAGATATGAAGGGAATTTTAATTTGAACTTAAATTTTCAGAGCTTCTAAGATTTCAAAGACTGTTTTATCTTCTCTGATTTTATTAATGTTTGAGAAAGAACATGTTCTCATTAATCTTTTTAAGAAAACTCCCAATAGGTCTAAGTAGAAAAAATTCCTAAAAACTACCTTACCTAGGAACTCTCTGTTACAACTTAGAAAGAAAACGATCAATCGAATTAAAGCACATTATTCCACTTTCATGCTCAAGATGTAACATAACACCCACTGGTAATTTATTTAAATTCAAAGATAGAATTCACAAACCTCTACGTTCTTCAATTGCTTACAAATTCTCGCGCAGTAGCTGTGATTTTTACATTGGGAAAACATCTCGTAACCTTTCCATGCCTATTGAAGAACATAAGGTTTCTCATTCAGAAATACTAATCAAAAATTAACTAAAACAACAAAATCCGCAATTAGAAGTGATTCAGAATTAACAAACCATTTATTTTCTACACAGGATTTTGAAATCCTAGACTCATCCCAATATGATTTTGACCCTAGAGAGTTTATGGATTTGGAAAGAAAAGCCTATCTTTAATAAATATTGATCTTCCACAGCCATTGAACTCTTCAAATAAATAATCAAAATAATTTTGTATTTCAGAATTTATGTTTACGATAGTCTACCTTATATTCGTATGAATGGTTTTCTTTCTTATAGTAGATTTGGCTTTGGTAAACTAACCGCTTCCTCCCACTGCGTCCCTTGGCGGCTCATGGCACACATCTCCTATGTGTGCCGCCTTTTGTTCTTGGAATTTTAAATATTTTTTGGTTACTATATTGTCAATTCATATTTTCCAGATTCATTTAACTCTTTAGCATACATATTGTAAGAAGTGAGAAAGTAAATGTTTACTATCATAGACATTATGACAAAATAGTCAGCCTTTTTGCTCACCTCCTACTCATTTGTTCAAAGGTTCTAGAATTATGTTTCTTGTCAAATATTAAACATTTATCTTGTAATTGTGATAACTGTGCCTTTCAATATATTATACACAGTCTTTGGTAATTCATAATAATTGTAAATAACGTAATATTAATAAAAACTGTGATATTTTATGATAATTCATCAATTTCCATTTTTATATATGTATTTCATCTTAATTAATGTGCAATTTGCATTTATTGTCCATGTTTACAGTACACCATTGAGAATGGGTGGAAGTATGTCAGATTTTTTTTTTTTTTTTTTTTTTTTTTTTTTTTTAAGTGGACCAAGAAATACAACATTTTGAGTTCAAACCAGTGATGATGACCTTCGCTGCAACGCTAGTTTTCAAGTTCTTGTTACGCCTCCGCTTCCCACTTGAAAAATCCAACTACTACAGTTACACACACACACACACACACACACACACACACACACACACACACACACACACACACACACACACACACACACACACACACCACACACACACGCACAATGATACGCACACACACACGCACAATGATACACACACACATACACACACACACACACACACACACACACACACACACACACACACACACACACACACACACACACACACGCACACACACACACACACACACACACACACACACACACACACACACACACACACACACACACACACACACACACACACACAACACACACATATATCCTTTTACCTTCCTCATTTCTTTCGCTTTTTTTCTCTTTCCTTTCTCATGATTGTGGCAATGAACGTAAAATACGAGGCGTAAAACCAATAACATTGTTGCTCTTCATTTTACTGCTGACGTTCTTTGCAACTGTAGCAATTCTATTTTCATTAACGCTCTTATTGTCCTTGTTTCTCATCTCTTCACTGATTGTCTGCTGTTATCACTATTATCATATCGCTTTGACTGACAATATCATTTCATCCCCGTTGTTATTGTTATCGCTATCGTCAGTTATTATTGCTATCTTTGTAATTCCTATCATCATGATTCTCATCTTCATTTCTGGAAGCATTTTCATCATCGTTATTGGCGCTGCTGTCGCTCGTCCCCTGATTATTGTTGTTGGTGGTGTTAGTATTTCTTTTTTATAATCATTACGATATTATCATTACTTGTAGCATAGGTATTATCATATATAATAATTATTATCAAATATATTATATATCATTATCATTATCATTATTTTCCTAGTATCATTGTTATTATATTATATTATTCTTATTAGGATTATATCAAATTATTATTAACACTATTATTATAATAATTATTACTAGTACTACTAATGATAATAGTGATAAACATATAAATGATAAATTCAATAAAAAACACGATAATGATAATAATAATAATAATAATAATAATAATAATAATAAGTCTACGGCTGCATATGTTCCGACTCTGATGATAATTTCACCTTCATAAACCTCGGCCAACGCGACACGAGCCGCCACTGGTAAAGTCCCCGCCGTGCGCCAGGTGCAGTTACATCCCGCAGATTCGTATATTATAATTATTATTATTATTATTATTATTATTTATTATTATTATTTATTTATTTTTTATTTTTGCCACCTGCGACAAAGTCTTACAGGCGTTCTTACTTATTTAGTTTTTACTAAATCCAACCGCCATTCAAGAAGGGCAGAGTCCTTGCCTTTATGATTATAGTGATAATGTGACCTTGGTTATCTCCATAACCGTGAACGCATTTTTTACTGTCTCACTACTTGCATGGCGTTGAAGTCGCCAAGCCAAAATAGATCCTTTTTTAAGGTAATTTACCCAACTTTCCAAATATATAGAATTTATTGAATGGAAACCCCTACATTCTTGGCTCCGATAGCTGGGAAGGGGATGAGAGGTACGGGAGGTATTTCAGGGTAAAATGTAAATGATATACACAGAATAGGTCACTATATTGTCTAATGCCCCTATAATGTCTGCAACTCCCTGTCCAGGAAAACAAAGAATCCACTTATTCACGGCAGGAGAGGGAGTCCGACAGACTTGGCATCGCCGCTCCCGCATATAGAGGTCGCCCGCTCGCGTCTGTCGTGTATATGTGGAGGATTCTCGATTTTCCCCAGCTCTTCATGGAGAGGTCGCAGGGGGAACAGCCCTCTGCATTAAAGAATAGCAGTCGTAGTATATTTCTTATTATTTTTATTATCATTGTTATCATTATTGTTATTACTACTATTACTATTATCATGAATATTATTATTACCATTAATATTAATGTTATTATTACAACTATCATTACCATTAATAATAATAATAATACTTATTATTATTGTTATTACTACTACTACTATTACTACTACTACTGCTACTACTACTATTATCATCATTATTATCATCATTACTATTTTTTTTTTATTAATAATATTACTACCACTATGATTGTTATCATTATAACTGCAACTAGAAAGATTTAAAAGCAGTTTGTACGAAACTATTGAGCCGCACACACGCAAAAATAAATAAACAAATAAAAAAATATAAACCACCCATGGAAATAAGTACTTAAAACAACACAAGAGCAGACTGTTGAAATGAGGGAAGGGATCTGCAGGAGAAAAATGAGGAGAGAAAACAGGCTCAGTTGAAACACACAAATGAATGTAATGCAATAATGATATAGCGTTGTGGGAGTATAGATGTAGAATCGGACACACGAACGAATAAAGTTAAAAGAACAGAAAACTATACTCATTCAAAGACTAAAATGTATAGAGAAACCATCCCTAAATAGTATAATATTAGTAAGAATGATAACAGGTATAGAAATCATTATAATCATTACGATAATAGTAATAATAATAGTGATAACTCAACGCTAATATATATATATATTTTATTCAGAGGTGTCTTAGTCCGACTCAGATGCCTTTAAATATTAGATCCGGATCCAGGAATAATTTACTGTAATTCTTCGTGTGAATATTTCAACCCTATTGCCTCGGCTGAGGTATGCGCTCTCTGAGTATTTCTAATTTTTACTGTTATTACTATTATTGTTGTGATTGTTATCACCTTTGTATTATTATTAATCTATTTATAATCTTTTAATTATATGATTATCGTTATCGTCACCATCATCATCACCATTGTTGTTGTTATCATCGTCGTCGGCGTCATCACCATCATCATCATTTTCATTATTATTATCATTAACATATATTTACAAATAACGCTATTATTACTACTGTTCATGACTGAGGTTAGAATTACCATCACTGTTATTAATGGCGGCAGTAGTAGTAATAGCTGTATTAGTACTAGTAGTACTATTATCATCATTGTTATAGTTACTATTGATGTTACTGTTGTTGCTATTGTTATATGAATTCTCAATGGATGTTTCTTGTTCAGTCTCATAATGTGCAATTTTGGGGGAATCTCTACTCTAACGATTCATTAGCCTATTCTTAAGTCTTAAGTCATAATGTGCATTTTTTTTTTTTTTTTTTTTTGGGGGGGGGGGGGGAA
>NW_020870222.1:287409-289909 GCF_003789085.1 Penaeus vannamei | reverse complement strand
GCTGAAAATGATAATGATAAAATTAAAGATATTAATGGTGATAATGATGATGATAATCATGATGCCCATTACAATGATTATGATGATAACGATGATTATTACAATAATAATGATCGCAATGAATAGTAAGAATAATGGTACTGATGATAACTGTATGATGGTAATAGCTATGAGAGTAATAATAATAACAGTAATGATAAGATTAAGTAATAGTTATTACAACAATGAAATAATAAACAATGAAAATGATATTATAACAACAACAGCAACAACAACAACAACAATATAATAATAATAATAATAATAATAATATAAATAATAATAATAATAATAAATAATAATAATAATAATAATAATAATATAATAATAATAATAATAATAATGATAATAATAATATGATGATTATAATAATAATAATAAATAATAATAATATATAATAATAATAATAATAATAATATAATAATAATAATAATAATAATAATAATAATAATAATAATAATAATAATAATAACAATAATAACAATAATAATGATAATAATAATGATAATAAAAATTAAACAACAACGGCAATAATTGTAGAAATAGTAATGCTAATAACAAAAATAATAATATGAATAACAATAGCAATAGTATTAACAATATTGATAATGATGATAGCAATATCTATAACAAGAGTAATAAAAACAATAGTTACAATAATGATAATCATTATGATGATAATAATGATGATAATGATAATAATAATGATAATGATAAAACAATGTTACTACTATTAATGATAAGGAGAATAATAATAATAATATCAACAACAATAATAATGATGCTGATAAAAATAATAACGATATATATAGTAATACCAAACTATAACAATAATAATAATAATAACAATAAAACTATTGTAATATCACGTTAACATAATGATATCAATTATTTTTAGTTTGTGACATCTACCAGTCTCTATATACATTTTTCATTCATACAAATCTTGAATAATCTTTAGCCTCCGTCTAATGTCTTTCAACGAACACTGATCCTTGAAAGAAAATATCAAATCCTTATAATGAAAGCCTTCAATAGGAGGATGACTGGATGTCGTGTATCATATATTTTTATAATTTCCTTTCGGGCGCAGGCACTCCTCTCAGAGATGGAACGGCGCTGTGCCGAGTGTGCATAAGGACCTAACCTGCATTTCGCATTAAAAGTTCTTGGCACTAGTAATAACGACACACTCGGCTCCCGCTTAATGAGGCAGTATTTTTTTTTTTCTTTTTTATTTTGTTTATTTTTTTTTTTTTTTTTTTTGTTCCTCCTCTTTTTGGTTCCTGGTGGAGCTGGAGGTTCAGGAGAGCAGTGTCAGGTGGGTTGGGCGCCCCAAGATCTCGGAACAACACCACGCTACATAGACATGGGCGTCCTAGGATACACCGAACCGCTAAAACGCTCTGAAGAATTTATTGATACAACGTACTTATGGCATGTCATTCTAAATGAAAGAGAGAAAATATAAATAACATAATATTATAATATATATATATATATATATATATATATATATATATTAGAGAGAGAGAGAGAGAGAGAGAGAGAGAGAGAGAGAGAGAGAGAGAGAGAGAGAGAGAGAGAGAGAGAGGAGAGAGAGAGAGAGAGAGAGAGAGAGAGAGAGAAGAGAGACAGACAGACAGACAGACAGACAGACAGACAGCCAGAGAATATTAATGATATAAAAGACAGGTGAAATAAACATTTCGCTAGGAATGTGTAGGTTGATAACAACACTGCCAAGGCTAAATCACTTATTCTGCACTGACAGACTTTGAACTTCCTGATTTTGTTGTTATGGCGAGAATTGATTTCAAACTAGGGATGTCTGTTTAAAATATATGCACTGTTATTGTTATTTCATTACTATTATTTGCTCCTATAATAATTTTCACTATCATCATTGTTGTTATCATTATCATTATCAATATGGTCATTTTTATTTATTTTTTTATCATTCATTATTTTTATCATTTTTCATTATCATATTACTATTTTATCAATATTATTATTATTATTATTACTTTTATCTTTTTATTATCGTTATTATTATTTTTATTGCTAGAATTTTAATCATTATTATCCTTATAATTATCATCATCATTATCATCATTATTATTATTATTATATTCATCAGTATCTTATTATTGTTATTGTTGCTGTTGTTTTATTTATTGTTGATATATTACTATGATAATAAAATAATAATAATAATAATATAATAAAATAATGATAATAATAAATGATGATAATAATAATAATAAAAAAATAATAATGATGATGATTTGTTATTATTATCATTATCATTGTTATCATTATCATCATCATTATTGTTATTATCATTACCATTAACATTGTCATCATCAATATTGTTATTATCATTACCATTCTCATTCTCATTGTTATTATTGTTATTAGTATTATCGTAATTGTCATTATTATCAATGATGTTATTACA
>NW_020870222.1:244156-246656 GCF_003789085.1 Penaeus vannamei | reverse complement strand
CGAATTTTTATAAGGTGAAAAACGGGAGTTGGAAATCGGATTGCTAGCAAATCATTAAAAAAAAAAAAAAAAAAAAAAAAAAAAAAAAAAAAAAAAAAAAAAAAAAAAGGAGAGGGGAAAAGATATAAGCGTGCTATTTTCCTTCCCCTTTTTCATACAAGAGATCATTTCCGAAACTGAATGATACATGACAAGTTTGGACTCATGAAATCCCTCTGTCGTGTCCTGCTTCATCCCGTGTTAATCCGATTTAAAATCATACAAGGATTAGGCCGATTTGAAGAGAAGCTCAGTATTTCAACGGGTACCTTTGTTTTATCCGAATGGCATCGCAAATTGCTCTTCTTAATCTAATCACGTGATATTTGTTAGTACAAACAAAAATTGTTAAACGTCAATTGGCTGAAACAGAAATTTGGTCTTCAAACAAATCTGCATTTTGTAGTGTTTTCTGTGATTTGAAAATAAAGGAAACAAAAATTCCTCTATACTGTTGAGACAGTTCCGCAATAATATTTAGGCAATGAATGCAGAATAAATTAAAATAAAAGATCAAAGTTTTATATCAAAGCGCTAAGGACTTAATTAGCTTTATCTCATGAACAAAGGAATTACAGATATGTAATATTTGTATTATATATGCATATAGTTATATAGATAGATAGACAGACATATATAGACAGATAGAGAGAGGGAGAGATAGATAGACAGGCAGATATATAGATAGATAGTTAGATAGACAGACAGACATACATAGACAGATAGATAGACAGACAGACAGATAGACAGACAGATGGATAGATAGACAGACGGATAGATTTCAACTGTGTTCATTGCGACAAATGTAGAAAAGGTATGAATGAGAACCAATATATTTATGCCACACACACACACATCCACACATTCTTATATGCACGCACACACATCCACACATTCTTATATCTTTACTATGCGGCGTCGAGTGTATCTTGGTGTATTCATGACGAAGATATAATCGAAACATCCACACATTCTCACCTGCCACACACACACACATCCACACATTCTTATATGCACGCACACACATCCACGCATTCTTAAATGCACACACACACACACATCCACACATTCTTACATGCACGCACACACATCCACACATTCTTATATGCTCGCACACACATCCACACATTCTCACCTGCCACACGCACACACATTCACACTTCTTATACACACACATCACACACACCGCACACACACATCCACACATTCTTATATGCACGACACTTCTTATTGCACGCACACACATCACACATTCTTATATGCACACACACACACATCCACACATTCTTATATGCACGCGCACACACCACACATCTTATATGCACGCACACACACATCCACACATTCTTATATACACGCACACATCCACAACATTCATGCACACACACACACATCCACACATTCTTATATCGCACACAACACACACACATCCACACATTCTTATATGCACGCACCAACACACATCAACACATTCTTATATGCACGCACACACATCCACACATTCTTATATGCACACACACACACATCCACATTCTTATATGCACGCACACACACACATCCACACATTCTTATATGCACACACGCACACACATCCACACATTCTTATATGCACGCACACAACATTCCACACATTCCTATATGCACGCACACACATCCACACATTCTTATATGCACGCACACACATCCACACATTCTTATATATGCACGCACAACACACATCCACACATTCTTATATGCCACGCACACACACACCCACACATTCTTATATGCACACACACACACATCCACACATTCTTATATGCACGCACACACATCCACACATTTTATATGCACGCACACACATCCACACATTCTTATATGGCACGCACACACATCCACACATCTTATATGCACGCACACACATCCACATTCTTATATGCGCACACACATCCACACATTCTTATATGCACGCACACACATCCACACATTCTTATATGCACGCACACACATCCACACATCTTTTATATGCACCACACACATCGCACACATTCATGCACACACACACATCCACTCATTCTTATATGCACACACACACATCCACACATTCTTATATGCACGCCACACACATCCACACATTCTTATATCCACGCACACACATCCAACATTCTTATATGCCACACACACAATCCACTCATTCTTATATGCACACACACCACACATCCACACATTCTATATGCACGCACACACATCCACACATTCTTATATGCACGCACAACACATCCACACATTCTTATATGCACGCACACACACATCCACACATTCTTATATGCACGCACACACATCCACACATTCTTATATGCACGCACACACACATCCACACATTCTTATATGCACGCACACACATCACACATTCTTATATGCACGCACACACATCCACACTTCTTATATGCACGCACACCACACACATTCCACACATTCTTTA
>NW_020870222.1:236656-239156 GCF_003789085.1 Penaeus vannamei | reverse complement strand
GGAGGTCTATCTATCTCGAGTCGACCTTGACGGAGAGTGTCCTAGCACAGGAGATGTGAGGTCAAGGCAGCTACTCCTGCCAGATGCGTATGCGTAGAATAGAGAGTGAGATGTGCTGCCCTCTCCATAGTGACTGGCAGATTGCTCGGCCGAACAGTTATAACATACTGCATAGCATATTACATTATGCAAGCTCATAGACCGTGCCGCGTGGGTCTATGCTGTTCTATGCCGCGTGGGTTACCCCTCTTGAGTAAATCTAAATATACACCCCACGCCAAACCCCCTTCGCTCCGCCCATCATTGACGGATATAAGGCGACCCAACTTGACCTCTGCCTCAGAGACACTCAGATAGACACCTTTCATGCGGTCAGACAGCGACCCAGCCTCTCCGCTACTGCCGGGCCGCCCCTCGCTAGGTCGCGCTGGCTGCGGGAGACCAATCCTGCCCGTATCACCTTTGTTTCTATTTGTGTGTAAACAATTATCAATAAAGAGTTAAGCCGTATAAGTAGTATATATCCTGCCCCGCAAGTTTTTAATCTCTACCCCTCCCTCTCTTTCTCTCTCTCTCTCTCTCTCTCTCTCTCTCTCTCTCTCTCTCTCTCTCTCTCTCTCTCTCTCTCTCTCTCTCTCTCTCTCTCTCTCTCTCTCTCTCTCTCTCTCTCCTCTCTCTCCTCTCTCTCCCTCTCTCTCTCCCTCTCTCTCTTTTCTCTCTCTCTCTCTCTCTCTCTCTCTCTCTCTCTCTCTCCTCTCTCTCTCTCTCTCTCTCTCTCTCTCCTCTCTCTCTCTCTCTCTCTCTCATCTCTCGAACAATCTGCTTCCTCCTTTTTGCTCTTTTTTTACTCTCTTTTCTCTCCCTCCCCGCTTTTATCCTTCCCTCTCTCCCCATCTTTCCTCCCTGATGACAGATGGGTCTTCCCGAAATCCATTAAAGCCGATTATCTAACCATTCCCTTTTTCGCATTTAGAGCAACGACAGCTGGACCAAATATTGGAACTCCGGTTCCATACTAGCAATTTCTCTCTAGATATCAACTCTTATAAAAAAGAAAAGAAGAAAAAAAAAACGATAATAATAAATGGGTTTCGAGTCGCTCATTTCGAATTCCTATTCCTGATTGCTCGAATGAAAATAGATTTATGCTGATTGAATGTACTCGTATTTTTTTTTCCCAGTGAGCTTAAACCGGGCAAATGGAAACCACAAAAGAAGTACCTGATTATAAGGCTTACCTGTGTGCTAGTAATGCGAAAATTATGCATTATTCATCGTTATAACATTACAGTGATCGTTATTTAGCGGTGGTCGGTATTCAGGGCGAGCAGCCAGTATTGTAATGTGGTATTTTTATGAGTTGTGATTTATTCGTTCATGCATAATAATGTGCAGTAATTGCTTGGGAATAAATATGTATTATGGGATGAGTGCCGCTTATATGCATCGCGGTATATTGTTTAAAAGGCGGCCGGTCATTGGTAATCATAAAATAGATAGTCATTACCTAAATAGTAGAATGAATATGTATGGTTCGATTCTGTGATGATTTAGTAAAGATGAGTTTTGATAATTACGTATAGCTGAAAAACTGCTCATAATTGAATTCATAATAATGGAGCCAATCACAACTCGAGAGTCATCCTTTTAGAACAAGATACATAATGTATGCGTTTATATGCGAATAGCTGTGTGTGTGTGTGTGTTTATCCATGCTTCTTTGTATATATATGTATGAATAATTGTATGTATGTATGTATATATCATTGCAAAATATATATCCAACTCTCTCTCTCTCTCTCTCTCTCTCTCTCTCTCTCTCTCTCTCTTCTCTCTCTCTCTCTCTCTCTCTCTCTCTCTCTCTCTCTCTCTCTCTCTCTCTCTCCTCTCTCTCTCTCTCTCTCTTATATATATATATATATATATATATATATATATGTGTGTGTGTGTGTGTGTGTGTGTGTGTGTGTGTGTGTGTGTGTGTGTTGTGTGTGTGTGTGTGTGTATGTGTGTGTGTGGTAATGTGTTGGTGTGTGTATATATATATGTATATATTATATATACATTACATTTTGTTTGTGTGTGTATGTGTTTGTGTGTTTGTGTGTATATGTATGTGTGTGTGGGCTCGCGCCTGCGTGCATGTGCGTGTTCATACAAAACCCGGTGGGATTCCCCTCCGCCAAGGCCACTGACCTCTTACATTCTCCGACCCCAGATAAACAAGAAGCATCGACGCTCTGGCCAAGTTTATCCTCTCGTGAAGTTGATCTTATCTTCAAGAAGGACGATAAAAGGATCAGCTTCCGATTCCTCCGCCAACTCGCCAAATGAACTTAGTCTGAAAAGCTGCTTATAGATCAATGACCTTTTTCTCACTAAACTTCTTTTGAGCCTAAATTCCCCCTTTAAGTCCACTGCTGGAAATATTTGTTATTATCTTTATTATCGTTATTATTGGTTTGTAGTCATTTTATTCTTATTTTTTATTTTTTTTATC
>NW_020870222.1:209156-211656 GCF_003789085.1 Penaeus vannamei | reverse complement strand
TTTGCTATTGCTGTCATCTAATTGCTACTCATTGCTTAAACATTCATAAAACAAGAACTTTAGTAAGGGGTTTGTATTACTTTCTGAGGGAGAAAAATTATTGATTATAATTTTCGACAGCATATCAGTCATAATGATACATAGTGATACCCATGAAATAACAATTATATTAATATTATGGAGAAAAGCATCAATATTATCAGTCAAAGAAAGGGGAGATTAATGACAGAAAAAAATACCGGAATAACATGACAATAGCACTGATAATGATAATAATAACTGATAATCATAATGATGATAACTGATAATCGTAATGATACAGTAACTGATAATGATAATAATGATAATGATAACTGATAATGATGATAATAAAAATAATAATAATAATAATAATCGTAATAATAATGATAACGGATAGTGATAAGGGCATATGAATATGAGAGCATTTACATTAAAAACAAAAATAATAGTAAACATGATAATGAAAATGATGATACTTAAGATAATTATAAAAAGGACAATTATTATGACAATTATTTTAATAATAACAATGATGATGGTAGTGTAAACACTAAAAATATTGATAGTAATTGTAATAATGATAATAGCAATTTTGATAATGATAATGATAATAATAAGGATGGTACTAACAAAAATGATAATGATAATAATGGTAAAGACATTAATGATAATGATAATAATAACAACAACATCAATAATGATAAATATTGATAATAATAATGCTTATAATAGTAATGATTATGATAATGAGGATAATAGCAAAGACAATAACAATAACAGAAATTGTAATAATGTTCATTATGATAATAGTAATCATAATAATAATGATAATCATGATAATTGCAATAATAATGATAGCTATAATAATGATAACAATAATGATAAGGATAATAATGATAATAGTAATAATAAGAATAGTAATAATGATAATAATAATAACAACAACAACAACAATAATAATAATAATAGAAATAATAATAATAATAATAATAATAATAGTATTGATAATAATGATGATAATAATAGAAATAATGATAAAAATACTGATAATAACAATAATGATAAAAATACTGATAATAACAATAATGATAACAATGATAATAATTATAACAATAATAATAATAATAACAATGACAAAAATGATAATTATTATAGTACTGATAATAATCATCACAACAGAAATTGTAAGGATAATAATCATTATGATAATAGTAATCATAATGTTAATAATAATAATGATAATGATAATGAACATATCAATAATAATAATAATAATAATAATAATAATAATAATAATAATAATAATAATAATGATAACAATAATAAAAATGATAATTATTGTGATGATAATACTGATAATAATGATGATAATAATAATAATAATGATAGTAATGATAATAAGGAGAACAACAACAATAACAATAATGATAAATAATGATAATGCAATTATGATGATAAGAAAAGGATAGTAAAATGATAATAAAAATAACAATAAAAACAATTATAATAATAATAGCAATGATAATAATAGCAGTAATTGCAATTGTGATGATAATAATGATAATAACGATAATGATAACAATAATAATGATAACAATAGTAATAATAGTTTATCCAAAGAATATTGCTGACGATATTTAGACTAATAGTAATAGCAATGAAAATCATAACAATAAAAACAGTGAGATTTGGAGAGGATAACCGGTAATAATATTAGTGATAATGATAATGATTATAATAATGGTAAATGATAATAAAAACAATAATATACAAAATGATAAGAGTAGTGGTAGTGGAAAAAATCATCAATAATTAAGATGAATATGATGACTACTATTAATACTATTACTAATGAAGATGATAATTATGATGATAATATGAATGTCAGATATATGATTATGATAACCATAACAATAGTAAAATGAAAATGAGGATAAGAACACGGATAATACGGAAAACTAATAGTAATGGCAATGTTAATAATAATGATAATGGTTACAATAAGGATGATAATTATAATATTAATAATAACAATGATAATGATAATAATAATAACAAAATAACAATAAGGATAAGGATAAGGTAAACAGTAACAAGAAATAATGATAATGATATCATATAATAATAGTAATAATAATAATAATAATAATAATAATAATAATGATAATAATAATAATAATAATAATAATAATAATAATAATAATAATAATAATAATAATAAATAATAATAATGATGATAATGACAATAACGCAATGATAATAACAATAATAGTAATAAAACAACAAATAGATTATTATTATCATATCATTATCATATTATAAATCGTATTATTATTATTATTATTATTATTATTATATTATTATTATTATTATCATTATTATTATTATTATTATTATTATAATAATGATGATTGTTGAAAAGGCATGAATAAGAATAAATATTTTAACAGTAGAAGAGATGCAATACTAATAATGATTA
>NW_020870222.1:131656-139156 GCF_003789085.1 Penaeus vannamei | reverse complement strand
TCTTTCTCTCCTTCCCCTCCTCCCTCTCTCTCTCTATGGATGTTTATGCCTCTGTCTCTCTGTCTGTCTTCTCTCTCTCTCTGTACATCTCTCTCTCTCTCTCTCTCTATCTATCTATCTATCTATCTAATCTATCTAATCTATCTATCTATCTATCTATTATCTATTATATATACATACATACATATATATATATATATATATATATATATATATATATATACATATATATATATATATATACATATGTGTATACATATGAAAGATGGAAAGCACCACCGCATTTTTTTTATCAGAATATTTATAACCTCTCCAATCGGGATTCGCTCCCTCGCCGCCAATGCACGTGGATGCAAGAAGACCGCCCCAGACCGCCTTCCTTTAGTGGGTCGTGTACGAGTGGTCTGGGCGGGCGTCTTGCATTCACGGCATTGGCGGCGAGGGATCGAATCTCGATTGGAGAGGCTATAAATATTCATATATACATATGTGCATGTATGCATATATGTTTGTATGTATATAATATATATAATATATTATATATATATATATATATATATATATATATATATATATATATGGTGTGTGTGTGTGTGTGTGTGTGTGTGTGTGTGTGTGTGTGTGTGTGTGTGTGTGTGTGTGTGTGTGTGTGTGTGTGTGTGTGTGTGTGTGTGTGTGTGTGTGTGTGTGTGTGTGTGTGTGTGTGTGTGTGTGGTGTGTGTGTGTGTGTGTGTGTGTGTGTGTGTGTGTGTATTTGCATATATACATACATACATACAAATATATATATATATATATATATATATATATATATATATATATATATATAAGAGAGAGAGAGAGAGAGAGAGAGAGAGAGAGAGAGAGAGAGAGAGAGAATGATAAATGTGTGTGTGTGTGTGTGTGTGTGTGTGTGTGTGTCTGTGTGTCTGTGTATGTGTCTGTGAGTGCGTGTTTGTGTGTGTGGTTTGTGTTTGTGTGTGTGTGTGTTTGTGTTGTTTGATGTGTGTGTGTGTGTGCGTGTGTTTGCACAAAATATATATACATATCCATGTGTGTGTGTATGTATATATATATCTTCTCACTCTATCTGCCATTCACTTTAACTTTTTAAACTTTTTCTCACCCTGTCCATCGGATCTGGAGATTTAATCATAAAGTCGACACATTAATTTACAAACACAAGCGATGTGATGAGGAAAACTGCATCGACGCCACGACAGTTTCCAACAAATGATGAGGAGCTTTCCATCTCTCCCCCAGGGAAGAAGACCCCACTGGTGAACTGTCGCCCCGAGGAAACAGAGCCCTGAGGGTGATCGAAGGCCTGACGGGGGAGGCGTGCGAAGCTGCCTACAACCTCTGTCCAGGAAGGTAAGGAGAATTATTCATCAACCCGTTCATCATGCCAGGTTTCGAACACTCGTGCTCGAGGACCGTTACACGAAACTCATGTTGGAAAACATTGTAGACCTTCATTTCATCATTTGAGAGATCATGAACGCAAACTTTTACATAAAATAGACACACAATTTATACATCTCGCTAGACTGACCACGACATTCGTGCAGCTTTACCTAACGCAAGTGTGAAATGCAGTGTAAATTAGTCACAGTCCTACTGACGGATCTGACTCTCCTTGCCTGACCTCCTGCCCGTCTTTCCCTCGCCCTCCAGGTTCACCATCCCCGGCCTCTACAGAACGCTTTTCGACGAAATGAACTTTGCTGTTCATGAGTTTTACTGAACTTCTGTTCACTCTATTGGACGGACTGAATCCAAATGGCATTATGACAATGGCATTATCAAGAGACCCATTGTAGGATAATTTAGGCTATTTGTGCATGTGTGTTGACATGAGCACGATATACATACATACATACATACAAATACGTGTTTGTGTGTGTGTGTGTAATATATACATAATATTATTTATATATATTATATACATATATGTATATATGTATGTGTGTGTGTTTATGTGTTATATATATATATATATATATATATATATATATATATATATATATATATATATATATATATATATATATATATATATATATATATATATATATATATATATATATATATATATATATATATATATATATATATATATATAATGTATGTGTGCTTCTGTGATGATGTATATGTGTTTGTGTTTACTCATATATATGTATATGTGTAGGTATGTATTGTGTGTATATGCATGTATGTAATGTGAATACATACACGTGAATGTGTGTGTGTTTGCGTACCACAAGGATCATGGCATTATTGAGACTTCAAGGACCCGACGCCCTTACTGACATCTCGCTCTCCAAGAAGAGGCCACTCCGTACAGCCTCAAGACGGCCCATGACAGACCCCTGAAGCAAAGGAAATCATTATTGCTTCGTCGACCGAGTGGCGTCTGCCCACAATGAATGGAATACGTAACTGCACGTATTCGAGACGTTTGACGACGACAGACCAGTTGTTTCCTAATGATGACAAAACACAAATATCGACTTCACTTGCTACAGTTACTTTTTAATATCATATTTACTAATGACTCATTATGTAAGTACATGACTTTCAAGGGCCATAAATATTTGGTTCTTATAGTTTAGTCATATTTATTTATTTCACAGACTGTTTATCTATTGTGAGGATTTGTATTAATACAGCCTACTTTCAGATTATGGACTTTTATTACTCTCCCTTTAAAATATCACAGCATTTGTTCTTCCTAGAACAGATTAGGAGGATTAGGTTGGTGGGGAATGCAAAAGAGCCATTTTTCAGATGGAATTATCTCTATCTTTTGTATTAGAGACAGACGTGGGCACTATATCAGAAACCTTATTTTACCATTTCGTGTAAACAAATTTTAGCCCAATTTCGAGTCGATCTGTACCCAGTATCTCCGTGATTATATCGGGGAATTCGTCCACGGGAATCTGCCAGCGAGCCGAATCCTAACTTGGTCGTGTTGCATTACTGCGGGTTTGTGATTAACGAATCTAGCTACACTGAAATGAATCTGGCCAAGTTCAAATAGGCGCGGATGAGTGTACGGGTTCCATAACACTATAAAGTGCTCCAGGGATACACTAGTGAAACATAACCTGTGTTTCTAATGTCACTTGTGGTGGTGTTGGTTCGTCTTTAGAACCCACCGTAGGTCGGATTTGCTGTTATGCTGAGGATCTTCATACTAACTTTAGGATTCTTTTGCAATGCGTCAAGCCGAGTGCAAGAAATGACTTGCTTGCACAATAGGACTGATATGTTTTTTATATGATATCAAATTTTCTAAATTACTTCGTGTATTCGTGTGTGTGTGTGTGTTTACGTCCTTTCAAAAGTTGCAAAATGCTATCAGTCCGGTTGTCGAATACAGAAACAAAAATCGCCGCAGTTACCTGTGTCTTGCAAGGGGCTTTTTGAACTGGCGGTATTCTGTCGTTGACCGGGTCACTGTGTAATCTGCCAGCTTCAAAGATGAGGAAATTGGCGTTGATATCCATTAGCTGTTCGGCCTCAGTTTTAAATGTAATGAGGAAGATGAAGATGGAGATACTGAGGGAGTTGAAGAAGAAAAAAGTCACAGCCTGGAATGGAGGGGCAGGAAGGCGCTGTTCCCGCGTCCGAGGAATGCCTCGAGCCATGTGATATAGTACGGGGTGAGTAGGGTTAGTGAGCAAGTGTTATTGCCGGGAAATTTATGCTCTGTGTACGGGGTAGTGTGCCAGGATGGTGACGGCAGCTGAATATGAGAAGGTAACGATGCTCGCTTTGAGGCATTGTGTACGAAAGAACAAAGGGAGTAATTGGGAAATCAGTTAAAGTTATTTTATATGTTGCTACTGTAAAAATAAATGCAAAAATGTCAGAACAAAGGCGTATCAGGCAGGGTGGGTGCCTGTGTAGAATTTTTAAGCAAACCTCTAAATTGTCCGTGTGGCTTCAATGCCAGGCACATTGTAATTTAACAGTGTTATGAACCCAAAAGGTGTGTTCTCTGTCGTGATCTTAGAGTATTATGAACCAGAAAAACGAGCAGTATGATTTAATATTGAATAAATCACAACGGATGAAGACAGCTAAGTTTACTTTGACTTACTGAAACAGGTTGTGGTATTTTAATGCTCCCGTAGTGTAGGGATGAGGGCTTTACTGGAGGCTTCTTTACTAAAACAGGAGTCCTGAGCTTAATCATACAGTTGCACGTTTGTGTTTTAGTACACATCAAAGGGTAAATCTGGCCAAAAACGACTATTCTTCTGACCGACAAGCAAGCAAAAGAATCTACCTAACAACAGAGAGCTTGACTTCCCACCCCTACATAACCCTAACCTACCTCGCCCTCGTCCCATTTCGCTCTGGATATGGCTCTCAATCTCGATGCAGGTAGAAATGATAGACAAATTAAATGAAATAGAATAAAAGCTTAAAGGGCCTCCACAGTTGAAACAACCAAAACTGGGAAAAAAGGAACGAGTGTTGAATTTAGGGAAGGAGAGGGCGGCGCTTAGGGCCATTCTCCGCAAAGGCCGAGAGCGACGTGGTCGAGGACCGAGGCCTTGTTAGTGTTCCTGCAGAGCAACTCAAGGTAACACGGAGGCTTTGGAGTGGATGCGAGACTGATGGTGCCACGATGGTGTCCAATGGCGGTGGGGAGTGTGGTGACTGTGGTGGTGGGAAGAATTTGAGGATAGTGATTGGGTGTGGTGTGATGAGAGTAGTGACAATGAGGTGGTACGATTGGTTGAAAAATATGATTTTGTCAGAAAGGATTTACGAGATTTTACGACGAAGGCTCCAAGTGGTAAGGATCTTTGGTGATTACACTGATGACAGTAATGCTCCAACTTAGTGTAAGAAAAGCATATGCAGTTATCATTATCATTGTTGTTCTTATTATAATTATCATTATCATCAAAGGGGTCGACGCAGATTGGGGCGCATAGCCGCATCCACCCTTCGCTTCAAGCCTCGGGAGTCCCTCATGGCCAGACGCTTGGCAGGCTCTCGGCCCATCTTTAGTTCTTCACGACAGGTTTGGTCGTGCTGCCCAAGCTCCTTAGGTCTTCCCATAGGTCACCACCACGCAGGATTGTATCGTAAAGAAACAACCTGATGGGCAGGGTCACCCACAGGGAAACGAGCTAGGTGCCTGTATAGCCTGAGTTGGCGGTCCCGGATTATGCAAGTAACAGGTCCCATACCAGTCTCACAGTGGAGTGGGTTGTACACATGGTCCTGCCAACTGTACTCCATCATCCTGTGTAGTTACAAAAGGCATTGAGACGTAACATCAAGGCACTAGATAGCGTCTAGGTTTTGCTTCCATAAAGCAAAACTGGCAGTATCATGGCCTTGGAAACATGTAACTTAGTCCTTCTGCATAGCTACCAACACCTCTAAATACTCTAGCTCACTGAGTCTTTGCCACAAGCATATATCGACTGAACAAGTTCTCCTAGCAGGCCCCCAAAATTCTGTATCTTGGTCTCAGTCTAGGAGACCTGCAAGCCCAGAGGCTTCACCTCATTGATATATGCATAAAGAGCCACTACCAGAGATTCCAGGGACACAAAATTACAACATTGTCAGCAAAGTCAAGGTCTGTGACCTTGATATTACCCAGTGTTGCTCCACATTGACTTTGGGAAGTAGGTCTGCCCATTATCTAGTCCATTTAAGTGTTGAAAGTGTTGGAGTAAGGTCACAGCCTTGCCTCACTCGTGAGTAAACAGGGAAGAAGCTCGACAGGCCCCCACCACACTTTACAGCACATTCAGTACCAGTATATAGGCTTGCTATTAATCCAATTATCCGTGTTGGACTTCCTCCAAGTCTCAGGTTCTCCACAACAATTCACGATGCACTGAGGTCGATGTAGGCTGTGAGTAGCCCATGATCAAACTCACGACGACGTTCTGCAATGACTCGAAGCTCTAGGATATGGTCTATTGTGGATTTTCCAGGAGTGAATCCAGATTGCTTTGGTCTTTGGTGCTTTAGCAAGTGGCTACGGATCCGTTTCAGAAGAATGTGGACGATAACCTTGCCTGGTATACTAAGCATTGTGATGCCATGATAGTTGCTACAGTCCCAACGATCCTCTTACCCCTTCCAGAGAGGGATGACCACGCCCCTCAACAGGTCAGGGGGAATGGAACCGGACTGCCAGATGGCAGCCAGGACAGCATGCAAGCCCCATGCCATAGGCTCACCTCCAGCCTTTAGCATTTCAGCAGGGATATCGCCTGCAGCTTTCTCACCCTTCAGTTTAGAGATCGCCTCCCTAACCTCAGCTAGGGTAGGGGGTTCCTCATTGATGGTTGGGTGAGGCACAGGGATTGCGACATCCCTGGCATCTAGACTAAATGCTTGAGGGTCTACCTGATACAATTGCTCAAAATACTCAGTCCAACATTAACGAACCCCAACATGATCTGAGATGATCCGCTCATCCACTGAGTGGACCGCAGACATCCGTGAAGAGGAATTGGAGTTCAGTTTTCTCAGGGCTTGGTAGGTGGGACAAAAGTCATTTAATAAAAAATGGCTTTCTACCTCCTCGCAAGAATCCTGATGAACTGTTCCTTATCCCTTCTCAGGAGAGTCCTAACCCTCTTTACTAAGGAACTGAACAAATCTAAATTTTATAGCCAGCTCGGATACTGCATTGAAGTCCCCCAGTACAATGCGAATGTCTCACTTAGGGTATTTGTCTACCAGAGATGTGAATTTAGTATAGAACGCCTCTTTCACATCAAGTATACATATATTAGTAGGGGCATACACAGCAATAAGAGACAAAGCCAAAAGCGTGCTTCATTCTCGATGCCATAATACGCTCATCAACCGGAGACACCTCTACTACCAAAGGTTGAAGTTGGCTGGAGATGGCAATGGCTACTCCCTGGAGATGGTGACCATAGGCCTGGTCCGACCAGTAATAGGAGTACCCGTTCATTCTGATCGTTCCGCTGCCAGGTCTCCTCACCTCTGAGAGGGCATCCACCTCAACTCCTAGCTGCTTCAGTTCCCTCGATAGCAGGAGTAATCTCTCATCCTGCTATGAAGGCCGGATGTTCCAAGCTCCCACCCGAACAGCCCGCCTGAGGTTAAACATTAGGCTGTTGCTCCAGGCAGATATCACCTTTGCCTCCCCTCCCGACATTTGCCCATGTAAAAGGGGCAGCAGGCTGTTGGGCCCATCGTCCGCCGGTGGGGTTCCGAGGGCTTTGCCCCACAGGCCTTCACATTGGGTGGCGGCTGCCAGAGCACAGGTGGGACAAGTAATTCACGTTTCCCAACCTGAGACCCCTATCAACGCCCTCCCCACCCCCGTAGCCTCATTCATGAATGCATTCGAAACCCAAAATACTTACCCTCCCGTAACATGAGGTTCTGCTCGTTAATAAATGTTTCGGCACCCCTCCTAAGGAAAGTTCCTGTATCTGAACTTCTAAGGTACAGACCAAGAGAAATCAAAATCTT
>NW_020870222.1:118293-121556 GCF_003789085.1 Penaeus vannamei | reverse complement strand
CATATATATATATATATATAATATATATATATATATATATATATATATATATATATATATATATATATATGTATATATATATTATATATATATGTATATACTATATATATAAATATATATATATATATATATATATATATATATATATATATATCATATATATACATACACATTACATGTGTGTGCGTGTGTCTGTGCATCATGTGTTCATACACACACACACACACAAACACACACACACACAACACACACACACACACACACCACACACACACACACACACACACACACACACACACACACATAACACTTAACGCATTGGTATGTATGTGTACAGTACAGTATTACACCATGCATTGCTACTCCTTTCTATAATAAATTAAGCGCTTGTGAGTTATGAATTTGTTATACCATGCTCATGCAAAGTAAAATTGCCTTATATATCATAATTTTATTGATGCCTCAATATTTCGTGATTGTTATGAAAACACATATATTCCGCTTAGACATGGAAAGCAAACGCCTTTATCACTGGAAAGATTAGAGAAGGAAATATATTGATACTAAGAGCTGTAGGATTACGTGCCTAAACTTATTGGAGCAATTCATTTTGTGATTTCCAAAACATTTACTCGAAGGAAACAATGAAGGGAGTTATTTTTTTCTTATCAGTTAAACATATATATATATATATATATATATATATATATATATATATATATATATATATATATATATATATATATATATGTTTAAACGTCATAAGAACATCAAAAAAGGTCACTAAGGAAGAGGAACCTCGGATTCCAAACCCTTCGATTTGTTTTCCCATGAGCGTCTGGTTGACAATAATATAAATCAGTATCCCCTAATAACGTCAGCTTAAAAGTTTCGTTTTTTATGATAAGTTTTCTTGCTAAAGCCTAATGGCCAAAGTTTATTTTTAGGAATCGGTTGTAAATGTCAATTCGACCGAAGTTTATGAGAGTTCCATATTTATAAATTGAAGTCCTCGTTCCATACCAAGTTTTGGTGTCGAATGCCAGAATTGCTATATGATTATGTTGCAGGGAATGACAAAAAGGCAATTTTACGAACATTGGCTTTTTGAGAATTTTATCTAAATTGATTATGGTAGTCATGGCGATGTTTTAGCGTTATTCTTTACATTCATAGTGATAAGAATAATGGTGATTATTGTGATGATAACATTGATCAAGTTGATAATTGCACTGCATCAACGAGAAACAATGATGTTATCTCGCCACGATTATACCGATCATAATCATATTGATGGTAATAAGGATGATGATAATGGTGATGATGATAGTTATGATAACACCACCAACAACAGTAATATTGGTAATGACATTAACGATAAGGATAATAATAGCAATAATGACAACGGTAATAATAATAATAATGATAATGATGATAATAATAATGATGATAATAATGGTGGTAATAAGGATAATAATAATTGTAATTATAATAATAATAATAACAATGATAATAATGCTAATATAATGATAATGGTAATGACAACTGTGATAATGATAACTATGATAATGATAATAATAATGACAATAATAAAAACAATTATGATAGTGATAGTAATGATGATAATAATGATAATGATAACAATAATAATGATAATTTTGAAGATAATAATGGTAATGATAATAATAATGATAATGATGAAAATATACATACATTAGGAATAATAGTAGTAATAACAATAATAATGAAAATAATAGCAATAATAATAATAATGATAATAATATTAACAATAACGATAATGATAATAATAATTATAATAATAACAACAATAATAATAATATCAATGGTAATAATAATGATAACAAAAATGATAACATTAGCAATAATTAGGAAAATAATACCAACAATGATATTGATAACAACGATACTAATGATAAGAATGATGTTAGTATACCTAGATCGACAGATATATAAATAAACAGATACAGTCAGACAGACAGAAAGATAGATCAGACGATAATTCAGTAAAACACCAACATTACTTTGTAAGCATAATGTACATAGACCCCTTTTCCCCCACATGTCAATATCCAACAGAAAACATTCCTAAATATCATTATCATTACTGCAAAATAATGACGCAACAACACCACGACCAGGTCAGCCGAGGTCAGTGTTATCTGTGAGTCGCTTGAACCGACAGCGGCAAAAGAGGGAGGAGACAGATTTAATGAGGTTGATGGAGGGATGGATGTATGAGTAATGAGAGAGGGAGAGAGGGAGGGAGGGAGAGAGGGAGGGTTAGGGAGGGAGAGGGAGAGGGGAGAAGGGAGGGAGGGAGAGAGGGTTAGGAGGGAGGGAGGGTTAGGGAGGGAGGGTAGGAAGGAAGGAAGGAAGGAATGAGGAAGGAAGGAAGAGAGGGAGAGAGGGGGGGAGGGAGAGAGAAGGAGAGAGAGAGAGAGAGAGAGAGAGAGAGAGAGAGAGAGAGAGAGAGAGAGAGAGAGAGAGAGAGAGAGAGTGAGTGAGTGTGTGTGGTGTGTGTGTAAGAGAGATAAATAGATAGATAGAGAGAGAGAGAAGAAGAAGGAGGAAGAGAGATAGGTAGAGAAAAAAGATAGATAGAAAGAGGGGGGGAGGTATCGAAAACCTAGCAGCCGAAGAGTCGTGATGGCACCCACGTTGGTCACTCTGCCAGTTGCAAAGTTGACAGTGGACCTTTACATCACCTTTATGTTTAATTGCACTGGAAAATGCCACAGTAGAAGGCTGCATACGAGATTTAGAAAACATTTGTGCTTATCTTCCTACATCATAGCGGTATTTATATGATGTTTGAAGTATAATTAAGTTTTATAATTGTAATTTATCTCTTTCTCTCATATGTTCCTCCTCTCTCTCCCTTTTTGTCTGTCTGTTTATTTGTCTCTTTCTTTTTTTCTCTCTATAACATACTGCATAACATATTGCGTCATACAAGCTCTCAGACCACGTGGGCGCCATGCCCCGCTGTGCTCCGTTTGTGCCCAAGCCACGCTGCCATCGTTTCCGCCTCAGCGACCCCAGCTTGACCACAGAGACTCTCAGCTGGGTCACACTTGGAACGTGACCCAGCTTCTCCGCTCACCGCGCGCAGACGCGCCCCCGCCCGGGATGGCGAGCTAGGGCACAGCACCGGGCGCTGACCAGTCTCGTGTCGTGTTTATTTCTACCTGTGTGTAACTCTTAAGAATAGAGTGAAGCCATATAAGGAGTACCACTTCTGC
>NW_020870222.1:108293-110793 GCF_003789085.1 Penaeus vannamei | reverse complement strand
CCTCCTCCACTCTCTCGCTTCCTCTCCCCCCTCTCCTCCCCTCCTTTCTCTCTCCCCTCTCCCTCCTTCCTCCTCACCCTCCTTCCTCCCTTCCCCCCCTTTCCTCTCTCGCCCTCCTCCCTCCCTCCCTCTCTCTCGCCCTCCTCCTCTCCTCCTCTCTTCTCTCTCTCCCCCTCCTCCCTCCCCCCTTTCCTCCTCCCTCTCCTTTCTCTCTCGCCCTCCTTCCCTCCCTCCCCTCTCTCTCTCACGCCCTCCTCCCTCCCCCCCTCCTCTTCTCTCTCACCTCTCTCCCTCTCCTCTCCTCCCCTCTCTCTCCCCTCCTCCCCTCCTCCCTCCTCTCTCTCCCTCCTCTCCTCCCTCTCCTCCCTCCTCCTCCCTCTTCTCGCCCTCTCCTCTCCCCCTCTCTCTCACCTCCTCCCTCCCTCCCTCTCTCTCGCCTCCTCCCTCTGCCCCCCCCTCTCTCCTTCTCTCGCCCTCCTCCCTCCCTCCTCCCCCTCCTCCTCCCCCCCTCTCTTCTCACCCTCCTCCCTCCCTCCCTCCCTCTCTCTCGCCCTCCTCTCCCCCTCTCTCTCACCCTCCTCCCTCCCTCCCTCCCTCTCTCTCGCCCTCCTCCCTCCCTCCCTCACCTTCTCTCGCAGAACTTTCGTCCTTTGGAGGCCCTGGGCGTGTATCTCTGTCTCGGGGAGTTGCCTCTTGTCTAACCCATAAACTTTGGCCTTTATCAGTGGATTAGAAATCTGTTATTGGCGATGTTAACGGGACTTCCTCTGCACTGCTGCTTTATCCTTCTCCTTCTCCTTTGCACGTCTGGTTTTGTCATCTCTCGGTCTCTCTCTTTTGGTGGCGTTTCGTTCCCCTTTATCGTTCTTTTTGATTTATTGTTGAGTATCTTTCATTCCTTGCTTTCTTAACTTATCCTGTCTCTCTTTTCTTTCTCTCTCTCTGTTTGTCTCTGTCTGTCTTCTCTCTCTCTCTGTCTCTCTCTCTGTTTCTCTCTCTCTCTCTCTCTTATCTCTCGGTTTCACTGCTTCCCCTCTACCAGCATTCCTTCCGTTCCCTCCCCTTTTCTTTATCAGCAAAGAGATAACAAGGAGATGGTCGTGTCTGGTTTGTCTATGGGCCAGCTTGACTTTGTCCAAAGGAGGAGAAAAGACAAGATTATTTTTTTTTTTGAAAAATTGTTAAAACCAATATCTATTCATTTTTTCTGCCTTGGCCAGAGCAATTACCTCAGATTTCTTATCCTTTTCATGAAAAAAAGAAAAAAGAAAAGCGAAAATAAATAAATAAATAAAGAAAAAAGGAATAAAAAAAGGCTAACTAAAACTCCACCACAAATATCCTCCGAAGCACACGAGAATTCATAGTCACAAAGCATTTATTTAATCTTGGCTGACTAAGGCTAAAATAGGACCTTTTTTCCCTCCGCATTGTGTGGCCCCGGCGGCTCTGACAAGATAATTCCTAGCTGGCAACTCCCTCCCTTGGACGAGGCCGCCACCCTGGCCGTTTAGAGTGAAAGTGTGGTCGCGCCCTTCATGCTGCACTCTACCGCAAGGGGGGGGGGGGAGAGTGAGAATAAGCGTGTTTGTGAAGATGATACTGATATATTAGAAGAGTGAGTGAGCGAAGATAGATTTTTTTTTTATACGTGGAAAGGCCGTAATAATAGGAAATAAGATTATTGGGGTATACGTGTGAGAGAGTGCTGCTGGTGGTCATAATATGGTAAATCTTCTTTCTTCTTTTATAGGGTCTTAGAAATATGGTAAATCTGTTGTGGTTATGTTGGTAGTTCTGTTGAAACTTATAATACCAATCATATTCAACTTAATGGCGGTATTAGTGATCATAAACAATCAAGGTCCAACCGAATTTAAACATAAATCATTAACCGGTGAAAATGGAACAAATAATTTCGATCCTCAAATAAAGCTGCCAAGAAAAGCCGTCACAGAATGTTCCACAACTCTACGGAAAGAACAACCCACGTTTCACTTAAACCGATTTGTCTCCCCAAACGAAATTGTGACAATGATTGATGGATCACGCCCGATCAGCTGTATCCAGAATGGCTAATCAGGAAGTTAAATGAGGTCTTTGAATTCGGGGAGACTGAGAGAGACTTCAGGTCACTAAAGAGATTGAAGTTTGGCTCATCATCGTGACAATTAGTTAATGGTTGTCAGGATATATTTCGATAATTGCAATTTCTCACCGCGGAAGGGACGATGAGGGACTGGTGGTAAAATGAGTGAAATTAAAACAAAGAATGCGATAAAGTAAGTGAAAGGGGAAAAGAAGAAGAAGAAAAGGAAAACGAAATATTTCAATGCGTAACGTAAATTCGATAAATCACAGAAAAATATAGTTATCATTAATCATTCATTCAATCAATCTCTCTCTTAATTCATATCAATATTCTAAAGATACTTGAAGATACTAAAGATTCCGTAATGTAATCTTCTTCACAGCATAAGATAAATTCATTCTTTTTCTT
>NW_020870222.1:85793-90793 GCF_003789085.1 Penaeus vannamei | reverse complement strand
GAACTACGCTGAGTATTGTGACTCCTGGCCGAGGGAACTGTCCATCTTGCGGCTCCTCTTCGCTTTATGTAGGTCTATCTGCCTATCTGTGTAATTATCTATCTATCTGTCTGTATATTTTTTTTGTTTGTTTGTGTGTGTGACAATTTGTAGATATGATTGTTTGCGGAAGTGAGTATGCCTTTGGGCGGATACAGGGTCCAAATACCCTGAGGGGTTATAGTGATAAACCTGACACACACACACACACACATACACACACACACACACACACACACACCACACACACACACACACACACACACACACACACACACACACACACACACATATATATATATATATATATATATATATATATATATATATATATATATATATACTGTGTGTGTGTGTGTGTGTGTGTGTGTATAATCTGTGTACACAAACACACACACACACACACATATATATATATATATATATACATATATATATAGTTAAAGAGAGAGAGAGAGAGGTGAAGAGAGGGAAAGATAGATAGATAGATAGATAAAGAGAGAGAGAAAAAAAAGGTTGATAGAGAGAAAGGGAAAGAAATAGAAAAAAAGAAAAAGATAACAGACAGAAAGATAGAGAGAGAGAAAAGCCAAAACGAGGGAAAGAGCAAGAAAGAAGAAAAGCTAGAGAGAAAAAGAAAAAGGAGAAGCAAAGAGACGAAAGAGAGAGAGAGAAAAGAAAAAGATAAGAAAGAGAAAGAAAAAAGCAGAAGCAAAGACGAAAAGAGAGAGAGAGAGAAAAGAAAAGATAGAAAGAGAAAGAAAAAGGAGAAGCAAAGAGACGGAAGAGAGAAAGAGAGAAAGAGAAACGAAAAGATAGAAGGAGAGAAGGGTTGAAAAAACAAGCACGACTTCGCTGGCTGCATAATGCGAGAAAATTCAAACCTAAATATTTTGAGTCGAAAATATTTTTCTTTGCTAACGAACGCCTTTGTGTTATTTATCTTGTCACAAAGTTTTGGGAATAATTTCTGCTGAAAGTTCTAGAAGTCCGTCAACCAAGAGAATATTATAATGTGATACGAACGTTTTTTATATATATATATATAAGTATTTGCATGGCTTGGTAATGATAATGATAACAATACTAATGACAGTGATGATAATGAAGACAATAGCAGCTATAAGGGTGATGATAATGATTATAGTATTACTATTATTATAATATTACTATGCTTATTATTTTTATCATCATAATTTCTATCATTGTTTTCATTCTCGTTATCATAATTTTCATTATTATCATTATTATTATCACTTCTGTTGTTGCTATGACTATGATCAAAATCATTATCGTTATCATTATCATTAATATTATTATCATCATCATTATCATTATTATCATCATCATTATCATTATCATTATTTTATCACTATCGCTGTTATTATCATTATTGTTATCGTTATTGCTATCATCATTATTATCATTGTTATCATTATTGTTATTGTTGTTATCACCACCATCATCATCAACATCATCATCATCATTATCATGATCATTATCATTATTACCATCTTTATTATCATCATTGTTATTGTTATTATTATCACTACTTTTACAATTATCAACAGTCTTATTCTTATCCTTATTATTATTAACAATATCATTATCATAATGATTATTGTTATCATTATTATCATTGTTGTTTTTATTGTTATTATTGTTATCATTATTATCATCATCATTATTGTTATTGTTATTATTGTCATCATCTTTATTCTCATTATCATAGTGATTATCATTATCATTATTATTGTTATTATTGCTACTATTGTTATTATCATTACCGATGTTTTCATTACCATTATAATAATGATTATGATAAATATCTTTTTCATTACCACCTTTATCATTACGACTCAGTAGTATAATTTTTGTTATTATGATTGTTGTAATGATTATGCATCTATCATTTGGACAATAGTAATTATCATTTTTACTATCAGCATTGTTATTCTACTTTTTATTATCATTCTTATTATTAGAAGTTTTACTATCATTATTATTAGCATCATCATTATTATTATTATTAGCACCATTATTATCATTAGTGTTATTATTATTATTGCTGATAATTTCATCATTATCATTATTATCATTATTGTTATTAACACTATCAGCATCATAATCAGTATCATTTTATTATCATTATCAATATTACTATCATCATTATAATAACAATGATTATTATCATTGTTATTATTATTATCATCATCATTACTGTTATTACTGTTATTATCTGTTATTATCATTACCGTTACTATAATTGTTACCATTAGTATTATCTAATTGGTATTACTATTATCATTATTGGTTTTATACGTTTTCATTAACATTATTGCATCATTAACATGATATAACATGGATATTAACATTATGATATAGGGAATTTTTTAGAAGTAAGATCTTATGTTTTTTTTTCTGTGGTGCGCATCCCAAGCGTCTTTTGTTTCTGAGAGCGTCGTCCCTTCTCGGCGAGCAGGCGGGAAGAATGGTGGTTTGGAAATTCATTGGGATTTGAAATCAGCATTTTGTGGAGTCTACAGTGATATATTCGACTATTTATGGTATGTGTGTTATAGATTAGGTTCTCATGTTATGATTAACACGTTTCTGAAATTTATTTATGGAATGATTCACGAAATACAAGCTATGTAAGGTGTATTGTGGAGTGCTTATGTTGTGCCCTTCTAGAATAATGGTGTATGTTCAGACTACAGAGCCAGTGTACAGGTGACGATACGTGTGGGATGAACTTCTAGGCCAAGGATCAAAGGCTGTGGAGCCACTGAAGGGAGTCCTTAAATAAGTTATCCATGGTATAAGGATGTATTATCAATTTTGTGATATGATCAATGTTTTCATTTTCAAATGATATAGTGCAGTGTTATGTGATCAAAGATCTTGACACTTAAGATGTATTGTGATAATAGATTATGGGTAATGGTCTTTGTAGAATCCTTATTTGTAGGAGTTATTTCTGTGATTTATGAAGTCTAGCATCTGAAAGTTAATGTTTACCTTGGCAAATGCTAAGTTTGCATGTTTGTTTTGTGGAAATTGTTATTTACAAAAGATTGTATCACTTAAAAATGATTTGTTTAGTCAGATTTCTGTTCATTTCATGTTAATTTTTTTCATAATATTTTGTTTTCTGTTTGGTGTTCGGTTACGTTTTATTTGGATTGATTTCTGTTAAGAGTTCCTTTATTATTTTTATTGATTATTTCAGGTTGAACATTTATTTTCTACACAGAGCGAATCTTACGGCTGGTGGGTTTCTGATCCTTAACGCCCAGCACAATCGTTATCACCTACACTAATATTGCTTATCATAATTTCCCACCGTCCTCCAGCCCCTTATCGGTCCCGCCCTTACGACATCTACCGGAGATCAAAGTTCCCTCTCCGTAATCTTTTCAGAGCAAGGTAAACTGTTTGGATTTTATCAGCTTATGCAAAGACGAGAGCTGAAGGCAAGAGGCGGCGGGTCATCTCATAATACGCGGCGCCCTCGTGAATACAGCTCTTTCGTGACGCGCAGGGAGGAAAGGGGGGGAGAAGGAATCTTTAATCTCGCTCGGTGGTGATAGCAGGCGTGATGTGTTTCTGCAATGAAAGAAAAGGGAAAACAAGAAAAGAAAGAAATGAAGAAAAAAAGGTAGATCTACCCTCAAAAAAAAAAAAAAAAAAAAAAAAAAAAAAAAGAGAAAGTAAGGAGAAAAGAGACAGAGAAAGATATGGAGGGAAAAGTTCTCAAATGACAACATCTTCAGCCAGCGTCGAGGCGGCCATGTTTCTCCATCACAAACAAAACCGTGCGTCGACTTTAAGACATTTCTAAGCAAAACAGGGACGATTTCCCTTCCAGAATGGCGCATAATATTCCTCAGAACGGACGCCCTGACTTCTTAGACCCATTAATCGGCTCCATATTTACTCCGAGGACAGGGGCGACGTCACACTTTGCGTTAGAGGTCGCTGGCTTAAAACAATTAACGATTTTTTTAAAAAGACGCCTGGATGAAATACAAATTAGGAACCAGAACGGGAAGTAGTGAAAAGAAAAATATTCTTCGTCCTTCTCCAGGATGCAAACCAAATAGAAAGAGTGGGGAAAAAAGTTGAAGGAAAAAATACCGTGAGAGGAAATAAATAATGAGTTTTTCTTTCTCTTTCTCCCGCTGTCTCTATGAACTAGCTTCGTCAGCCCTCAGCGGCAACCGCCACCATTTCACTAGATTGTAATCTTGTTTCTATTTCGCAACGTCCTGACTTTCCAAAATGATGCTTTTAGAAGATTACAGAAAAATACCTTCAAGAATTGCCGGCAAAAGAAGAAAAGAAAAAAAAGAAAAAAAAAAGCAGGGGCAACGGCAAGGGAGGAGAGGAATTTTCGACAACCTCGAATGAAATTGTGTTGCGTCGCTTTTTTCTTTTTCTCTCCTTACTCTTTTCCTCTTCCGATTCTCTCCACCTCCTGCTCCTCTTTTTTTTTCTTTCCACCTCCTATTCCTCTTCTTCCTCCTCCTCTTTCTTTCCACCTTCATTTATTTTCCTTCCTCTTCCTTTCTATCTTCATTTATTCTCCTCCCTCTTTCTCTCCACCTCCATTTATTCTCCTCCATTTTTCTCTCCACCTCCATTTATTCACCTCCCTCTTCTTCCTTTCTCTCCAGCTTCATTTATTCGCTTGCCTCTTCCTCTTCTTCTTTCTCTCCACCTTCATTCATTCTCCTCCCTCTTCTTCTT
The DNA here is from genome assembly GCF_003789085.1 of Penaeus vannamei. NCBI lineage: Eukaryota > Metazoa > Arthropoda > Malacostraca > Decapoda > Penaeidae > Penaeus > Penaeus vannamei. Next base: position 86,002 of record NW_020870222.1, on the reverse strand, counting down.
CTTTCTCTCCACCTTCATTTATTCTCCCTCCTCTTCCTCTTTCTCTCCACCTTCGTTTATTCTCGTCCTCTTCTTCCTCTTTCTCTCCACCTTCATTTATCCTCCTCCCTCTTCTTCCTCTTTCTCTCCACCTTCATTTATTCTCCTCCCTCCTCTTCCTCTCCACCTTTATTTATTCTCCTCCCTTCTCTTCTTCCTCTTCCTCTCCA
>NW_020870222.1:73293-75793 GCF_003789085.1 Penaeus vannamei | reverse complement strand
GCCTTCTCTCCTTTCCTCTCGATCTCCCTGTTTCCCTCACCTTTCCCTCGATTCCCCCTGCCTTCTCTCCTTTCCTCTCGATCTCCCTGTTTTCCTCACCTTTCCTCTCCATCTCCCTGCCTTCTCTCCCCCCATCTCGATCTCTTTGTCTTCCTTTTCCTTATTCGGGATTTCTTTGCCTCCCTTTCCCCTACTTTACACCTCTCTTTTACCTTTTCTCGATCTTCCTGCCTCCCTCTCCACTCCTCTCAACATTCCTGCCTCTCTTTCCCTTTCTTTAGATCTCCCTGCCTTCCCTTCTCCTCCTCTAGCTTTCCCTGCCTCCCTTCTCCCTCCTCTAGACCTCCTACTCCCCCTCCCCTTATTCAGATCTCCCTACCTCCCTTTCCCTCTTAAGATATCCCTGCCTCCCCGTCCCTCCTTCAGATCTCCCTACCTCCCACTCCCCTCCTCTAGACCTCCCTACCCACCCTCCCCTCTTAATCTCCCTACCTCTCCCTCCCCTCCTTCAGATCTCCCTGCCTCCCTTCTCCCTCCTCTAGATCTCCCTACCTCCCCTTCCCCTCCTTCAGATCTCCCTACCTCTCCCCTTCCCCTTTCTCTAGACCTCCCTACCTCCCCTTCCCCTCCTTCAGATCTCCCTACCCTCCCTTCCTCTTAATCTCCCTACCTCTCCCTCCCCTTCTTCAGATCTCCCTTCCTCCCTTTCTCCTCTTAAGATATCCCTGCCTCCCCTTCCCCTCCTTCAGATCTCCCTGCCTCCGTTTCCCCTCTCTAGACCTCCCTACCGCCCCCTCCCCTCCTTCAGATCTCCCTACCTCCCCTTCCCCTCCTTCAGATCTCCCTACATCCCCTCTCTCAATCTCCCTACCTCCCACTCCCTCCTCTAGACCTCCCTACCCCCTCCCCTCCTTCAGATCTTCCTACCTCTCCTCCCTTCTTCAGATCTCCCTTCCTCCCTTTCTCCTCTTAAGATATCCTGCCTCCCCTTCCCCCTCCTTCAGATCTCCTGCCTCCGTTTCCCTCTCTAGACCTCCCTACCGCCCCCCCCTCCTTCAGATCTCCCTACCTCCCCTTCCCCTCCTTCAGATCTCCCTACATCCCCTCCTCTCAATCTCCCTACCTCCACTCCCCTCTCTAGACCTCCCTACCCCCCTCCCCTCCTTCAGATCTTCCTACCTCTCCCTCCCTCCTCTCAATCTCCCTACCTCCCACTCCCCTCCTCTAGACCTCCTCCCCCCCCCCTCCCCTCCTTCAGATCTCCCTGCCTCCCTTTCCTCTCCTCTAGACCTCCCTACCCCCCCTCCCCTCCTTCAGATCTCCCTGCCTCCCTTTCCCCTCCTTCAGATCTTCCTACCTCCCCTTCCCCCCTCTCAATCTCCCTACCTCCACTCCCTCCTTCAGATCTCCCTACCTCCCCTTCCCCTCCTTCAGATCTCCCTACCTCTCCCTCCCCTCCTTCAGATCTCCCTGCTTCCATTTCCCCTCCTCTAGACCTCCCTGCCCCCCCTCCCTTCTTCAGATCTCCCTGCCTCCCTTCCCCCTCCTCTCAATCTCCCTACCTCCCACTCCCCTCCTCTAGACCTCCCCTACCCCCCTCCCCTTCTTCAGATCTCCCTGCCTCCCTTTTCCCCTCTTTAAGATCTCCCTACCTCCCCTCCTCTCCTCCAGCTTTCCCTGCCTCCTTTCCCCTTCTCTAGACCTCCTTACCTCCCCTTCCCCTCCTTCAGATCTCCCTACCTCCCCTCCTCTCCCTCCCCTCTTCAGATCTCCCTACCTCTCCTCCCCTCCTTCAGATCTCCCTGCCTCCCTTTCCCCTCCTTCAGATATCCCTACCTCCCACTCCCTCCTCTAGACCTCCCTCCCCTCCCCTCCTTCAGATCTCCCTGCCTCCCTTTCCCCTCCTTAAGATCTCCCTACCTCCCATTTCCCCTTCTCTAGACCTCCCTACCTCCCCTTCCCCTCCTTCAGATCTCCCTACCTCCCTCCTCCCAATCTCCCTACCTCTCCCTCCCCTCCTTTCAGATGTCCCTGCCTCCCTTTCCCTCCTTCAGATATCCCTACCTCCCACTCCCTCCTCTAGACCTCCCTGCCCCCCCTCCCCTCCTTCAGATCCCCTGCCTCCCTTTCCCCTCCTTCAGATCACCCTACCTCCCCTTCCCTCCTCTCAATCTCCCTACCTCCCACTCCCCTCCTCCTAGACCTCTCTACCTCCCCCCTCCCCTCCTTCAGATCTCCCTGCCTCCCTTTCCCCTATCTCCTACCTCCCACTCCCCTCCTCTAGACCTCCTACCCCCTCCCCTCCTTCAGATCTCCCTGCCTCCCACTCCCCTCCTCTAGACCTCCCTACCCCCCCTCCCTCCTTCAGATCTCCCTACCTCCCCTTCCCCTCCTCTCAATCTCCCTACCTCTCCCTCCCCCTTCAGATCTCCCTACCTCCTTTCCCCTCCCTCAGATCTCCCTGCCTCCATTTCCCCTCCTCTAGACCTCCCTGCCCCCC
>NW_020870222.1:63293-68293 GCF_003789085.1 Penaeus vannamei | reverse complement strand
CACTCCCATCATAAGAGTAGGTGTTGGAATTCATTATGACCTCTATGGCTAAACGTGATAGAATCCACATCCCTTTACACCGAGACGAGGCACGTAACTTTATGACTTCTGTATCAAAAGGCAATAAAAAGGGACTTTACTCCTGCGAGATGAGAAAATAGCCCATTTTCGGCTCTGTGATACGACAATGTATGGTGATCTTGCTCTATATTCAGGTACCTACGACAGCGCCATGTTTGTGTATTTCGTTATGATTTTTTTTTTAGTTCACTTCGTATATTCAGTTGCACGGTGGGTACGGCGAGGCTGTGCGTGGTCTACATAACACTGCCATCTCGCGAGAGTATTGGCAAACGCACAAACGCACACGCATATATATACTCTCACTCTCTCTCTCTGACTCTTTTCTCTGTCTCTGTCTCTGTCTGCGTATGTGTCTGTCTACCTATATGTCTGTCTGTCAGCCTGTCTGCCTACAAGTCTGTCTGTCTGTATGTATCTCTCTCTCTCTCTCTCTCTCTCTCTCTTCTCTCTCTCTCTCTCTCTCTCTCTCTCTCTCTCTCTCTCTCTCTCTCTCTCTCTCTCTCTCTCTCTTTCTCTCTCTCTCTCTCTCTCCCCAACAAACAAAGAAAAGTGCACACTCACACGCACATCTATGAACACACAGAACAATCCGTTGACAAGCATAAAAAAAGCAAATAAAACACACTATACCCTTTCTCATAAAAACGAGGTAATGAACATTCAGATGCACGTATCCATAAACACACAATACACGTGTGCGCATAAAACCTTAAACAAGCAGACGAGCGAAAACGCACTCGCCACACCTCGTCCTCCCACACACATACACACGCGCACACACAAACACACATAAAAATCCACTTAAATACACACAAACACATAAATCTCTACTTACACACACACATTACAAGCCCCCCCCCACACACATACACACATAAACTCACTCACACAAACACACACAACCAACCCCTCCCACACACACACAGACATAAACCTCCACATGCACACAAACACGCACACACACAAACCTCCACGTACACACACATATAAACCTCCACTTACACACACACACACACACACACACACAAACACACCCCTCACCCACATACGCACATACCCACGCAAAAACACACACGCAACCCCCGAAACGCACCCACCGCCGACACAACATGGCCAACATGGTGAAAGGAACACCTCTCGCCTATCCTTATGCAAATCCGTGTATTTAAGGCAACAATTTTAAGCTTAAAGGATGCATTTCTTCTTCACTTCGCTGTCTCTGGCTTGTTTGTGCGATTCATACTTTAAAGATGTTATCTTCTCTTGTCCTTTTATTTGTTTTGCGTTTTCTTTTTCTTATTATTTCTTTCTGGGTCTACTTTGTTCCTTTTTTTCTGTTGAGGCTAAAAACAACAACATTTTCCTGTTATGTTTTATGGAAAGTTCTTACTTGACTTCCTTGGTTCTTTTCCTTTAATCTCTTTTTGCTCTGTTCTCCCCTGCTTTGCTCTCTCCTCCTTCCTTTACCATTCTTCCCTATCACTATTTAATTTTTCCTGTGTAGGGAAACTTTTTCTTCTACTCTTCCCTATGGTCACTTTCTCCTGCTCCATATTCTCCATTTATCTCTTATTCTTCCCCTCTTGTGGTGTCATATCCCGTCATATTAGCCTTAATTTATATTGTCTTTTTGTGCTTCATATTCTCCCCTACTTTGCTCTCTCTTCCTCTTTCTCTATCACTCTCTTTTACTCATTTCCCGTGATATTTTCCATTACTTAACTTTCCTCCCCCACACTTTTCCCTGTGGGGGCATCTTTTTCCCCTGTCTCCTCCCGACATCACTTTTCCTTTCATTCTCCGCTACTAAGGTGTCATTCCCATCCTATTTACCCGCATTTGTGCTGCCTTTTCCCCTCAAAAGGTCTCTTTCTCCCCTGCTTTGTTCCCCTCCCATTCTCTTCAATACTTATTTCCCCTATTTTCTCACCTATTTATATTCTCTTCGCCTCTCCACCTGCCTCTCTATCTATATTCTCCCCTACGTATCCCTCTTTTCCCCCACACTCTCCCTTATCCCGCTCTTTACGACCCCTGTTTTGCTCCCCTCTCATTCTTATCATTACTCATTTCCCCTATATTCTCCCCTATTCATATTCTTATCGCCTCTTCACCTGCCTCTTCCTATCTATATTCCCCGCTACGTCGCCCTCTTTTCCCCCGCATTCTCCCACGTCCCGCCCCTTACGACCCGTGTTGTGACTGAGCGCCATAACAGGGTGTCTGGGTCTGGTTATGATCCGATGGTCGTCTTGTCTTCTTTTGTGAGGAGAGGAGGAAGGAGGAGGAGGAGGAGAGGAGCGAGAGGAAGGAGGAGAAGGAGGGAGAGAGAGGAGGAGGAGAGGAGGGAGATAGAGGAAGGGAGAGGAAGAGACGGAGGAGGAGAGGACGGGAGGAGGAAGGAGGAGGAAGAGACCGGAGAATAGACGGAAGGAGGAGGAGAGGGGCGAGAGGAGAAGAAAGGAGAATAGAGAAGGGAGCCGGAGAGGACGGAGGAAGAGACGGGAGAGAAGGACAGAGGAGGAGAGACGGAAGAGGCAGGAAAGGGAAAGGATGATACGAAGGATTGAAGCTATAAGAGGACTGGGGAAAGAAAAAAAAGAGAGGGAAGCAAGGAGATACGATTGATGGAGAAGAAAGAAGCTGAGGAGGGAAGAAAAAGAAGAGAAGAGAAAGGAGAAGGGAAAGAAAGGAAAAAAGAAAGGGAGAAGAGGAAGGAGAAATAGGGAAGGGAGAAAGAAAGGGATTTGAAGAAAGGAGGAGAGAAAGGAGAAAGTGAACGGAGAATAAGCATCGGGATACAGAGTAATAACAGGCAGATAATGATGGATAAGTAAAATAAAAGAAGCGAGGAAGAAGAGAGGAAAAAAAAGAAAAGGAGGAAAAAGGAAGAGACGAGAGGTGAACAACAGGAAGAATGGTTGAGAGGAAAGATGAAGGAAAGCGAAGGAAGAAGGGAATGTCTAAGAATATGACAAATGGCAAGAAGAGAGGGAGAGAAAGAGACTACGAGAAAGAAAAAGAAAAGAAAAGGAGAGGGAAGCGGCATTAGGAAGAGACGCGGTAAGGAAGGGGAGAAGATGAGTAAAATGAAAGAGGAAGTAAAGAGGAGAGTAAGAAAGGTATGTAAGTGACAGAAAAGAGGAAGGATGAAAAGGACAAACAAAGAATTAGATAACACAAAGGCGATAAATATAGTGTATAGAGGAAAGTGCTTCGAAAGAAAAGAAAAATGGAAAGCTGAGGATTATTTAAAGAAGTGATACAGATAGGGTAAAATATACTTGGAAGATGAGAAAGATGAGAAAAATGGAAAAGCAAGGCTGAGTTGATGATGAGTGAGGAGGGAAGAGAGAGGGAGAGGGACGAGGAGTAGGAGAGGGAGGAGGAGAGGGAGAAGGAGAGGGAGAGGGAGAGAAGAGGGAGAGGGACGAGAGAGACGGGGGAGGAGAGAAGGAGAGGGAGGGAGAGGGAGAGAGAAGAAAAGAGAAGGAGAAGAGAAGAGAGAGAAAGGAAGGAAGAGAGGGAGAGGAAGAAGAGAGAAGAAGAAGAAGAAAGAGAAGAGGGAGGAGAGGAAGGAAGGAAAGGAGAGGGAAGGGAGAGAGAGAGAGAAAGAAAGAGAGACGAGGAGAGAGAGAAGAGAGAAGAGAGGAGAAGAAAGAGAGATTAAGTGAGAATTAAGAATTTTAGATAGATAGAGTTAATGAGATAGATTTAGATAGAGAGAGAAGAGAAGAGAGAGAAGAAGAGAGAGAAAATGAGAGAGACAGAGAGCGCAGAAGAAGAGAAAAAATAAAGCGAGTTTTAAAGAAAAAAAAAGCCAGAGAAGGTGAAAGAAAAAAAGAAAGAAAAGAAAAGAAAAGAGAAAAAAGAGAGAAGAACGAAAAGAGAAAGAGAGAGAGAGAGAAAAGAACAAGACTGTAAACACACACACAAATGGAAGTCAAACGGCTTGTCTTCGTAGTCTTAAACACTGTTATCTCCCTCTTTGTTTTCGCTTTTATGAGTCCCGTTTTCTGTTGTCAAAGCGATCTTAATCTCCCTGTCTCTCCGTTTTCTTTGCGTCCGCGCCCACCGACGAGAAGTGAGGGCGTGTGAGGGAGCGATCCTCATGAGGGAGGGGTTGGGAGGGGAGAGTGAGGGAAGGAGGGAAGAGAGGAGTGAGGGAAGGGAGAGGGAGGAGATCGGAGGAAGGAAGAGAGAAGTGTGGGATGAGAAATACTGAGAAGATTTGATAGATATAGATAAATAAAGACGACAGACAGACAGACAGACAGGTAGATAGATAGATAGATGGATAGATAGATAGGGAGAGATAGAGGAGAGAAGGGGAGATGAGAGAAGGAGGTGAAGAAGAGGCACTGATAAAGAAAGGTACTAGTAAGATATCCGATGAAAAAAAGTAGAAAGAGAGTGAAGACAGAGGACAACAAAGAAAGATAAGAAAGAATGAGAGAAGAGAGAGAGAGAGAGAGAGAGAGAGAGAGAGAGAGAGAGAGAGAGAGAGAGAGAGAGAGAGAGAGAGAGAGAGAGAGAGAGACAGAGAGAGGAGAGAGAGAGAGGGAGGAAGGGAGAGAGAGAGAGAGAGAGAGAGAGAGAGAGAGCGAAGAAGAGAGAGAGAGAGAGAAGAGAGAGAGAGAGAGAGAGAGAGAGAGAGAGAGAGAGAGAGAGAGAGAGAGAGAAAAAAGAAAGAACGAGAAAGAGAGATAGATAAACAAATAAATGATAGAGGTTAGATAGACAGTCAAAAAGATGACAGATAGATAAAAGAGAAAGAACGCGCGCACAAGAGAGAAAACGAGCGAGAGAAAGAGCGAGCGAGCGCAAGAAAAAGAAAGAGAGAAAGAACGAGCGAGAGAAAGAGCGAGCGAGCGCAAGAAAAAGAAAGAGAGAAAGAACGAGCGAGAGAAAGAGCG
>NW_020870222.1:50793-53293 GCF_003789085.1 Penaeus vannamei | reverse complement strand
CGATCGGAGCGAGGGTCAAAGATCACGTGATATTGGCTGCCGAGGTCACATAAATTCTCTCTCCCCCCCTCTCCCCTCTTGCTCTTCTTTCCCCCCTTTCTTTTCTTTTTTTCTTCATTTTCTCAATTCTACTCTTTTCTTTTTTCCGTGTTTCGTTTCTTCTCCCCTTGCTTTTTACTTTTTTCCCGTTTTCTCTCCTCTCTCTCTCCCTTTCCCCCTTTTTCCTTCTTTTTCCCTTTCTCCTCTTTTCCCGTGTCTTCTTCTCCTATCTCTTCTCTCCCCCTTATCTCCTTCCTCCCCTCCCCCTTCCCTTATTCTTCTCCCCCTACCCCCTTTCTCCCTTCCCCTCCCCCCTCCCCTTCCCTTCCTCCTTCCCGACCCCCTTCTCCCTATCCTTTCCTCCCTTCCCTCTCTCCCTTCCTCCCCTCCCCTTTTGCCTTACTCCTTGCTCCCCCTTCGTCCTCTCCCCCTACCCCCTTCCTCCCTCTTCCTGCCTTCCCATTATCCCTTCCTCCTCCCCCCATCCCCCTTCCTCCTCCCCCCTACCTTTTCCCTCCTCTCTCTACCTCCCTCCCCCTACCCCTCCTCCCTCTTCCTCCCTTCCTCCTCCCCTCCTCCTTCTCTCGCTCCCCTCCTCCCTCTCCTCCTATCCCGCCCAGCCTTGGAGAGAAATCTATCGGTGATTTATATATATATAAAGGGAGGTAATCTGTTTCTAATACTACCTTTATTACCCACCGGATGTGACGTCAACAGGTGAAGGATGGTTAATGGTCTTGATGGAGAATGATTCGTTGTTTGTCGTTGTTTGTTGTTAGAGAGGTGTGTAGTGTGTTTGTTTTGGTATTGTTCAGTATGTGTTCTTTTTGTATTGTTTTTGTTTTCGATTTGTTGGTCAGTTTGAGGTGTCTTCTTTATTTTGTTTTTGTTTTGGGTGTATTGTTCAGTATATGGTGTTTTTTTGTATTGTATTTGTTTTGGAATTATTGTCTAGTATGTGGTGTCTTTTTGTATTATGTTTTAGATGTAGTGTTCAGTAGGTGATGTTTTTTTTTTCTTTTATTGTGCTTTGCTTGTTTTGCTATGTGTTATATTTTTGTTTATGTTGTCTCTTGTTATGAGGGTTTGTTTTGTGGCACCTATGATAGATAGGTATGTATCTTTATGTTTGCGTTTTTGTTTATGTTTATTAGTTTGCTTTCTGATGTTCTTGATGTGTTTGTCTATTATGGTGACTTTGTTTTTTATGTGAGGAAACTGCTCCATATGTGATGTCTTGCTTGTTATAATATACTTTGATTGTTGTACAGAGCGTCTGTTTCTTTTGCTTCTTGATTTGTTAAATAATGCCTATTCTCCTTTTTTCTCTGCCTCTCTCTCTTTCTCTCTATTTGTTCCTTTTTTCTCTATTACTCTCTCTTTCAATCTCTTTCTTAATTTCACTATCTATTCATCTGTCTATTTCTCCGTCTCTCTCTCTATCTATCTATTCATCTATCTAACTATCCATCTCCCTCCCTCTCTCTCTCTCTCTTTCTCGGGGTATTTGCCTCCGTGATCGCTATTACCTACATATTTTCCCTTTTGGTTATCACTTTTTTTTAAGTAACCTCACTCCAACGACACAACTCACCTACCTCATACACCTGTGTCTTTGCTTCTTGTCTTTGCTTTTTGTCTTCTTTCTTGTCTTTGTTTCTTGGTTTCCCTTTAACATAAAACAAACTCATAACAACACAAGAAGTAAATTGACCTGCCTTACTTTATTTCTGCCGCGGCTACAACCTTCGGCAAGTCCTCATATGTTGCCTCTTTGCGGGGGGGTAGATGGGGTAGAGGGAGAGGGGGTGTGAGGAGGGATTTTGGAGGGGGGAGGGGAAGAGGAAGGGGGAGGGGTGTGTGGGAGGGAGAATAGAGGAGGGGGAAGGTAGGGGGAGGGTGTGGGAGGGATCATGGAGGGGGGAGAGGAAGGGGGTGTGTGGAGGAGTAATGGAGGGGGTGGGAGGAGGGTAGGGAGGCGTTGGGTGGGATGGGTACGGAGGGGGGGGTTGTGGTGGGAGGGTATGGAGGGGGGTATCCGTGGCTGGGTCGAGGCTATTCGTCATCGTCACGTGTGGGGGTTGGGGGGATTTTAAAGGGAAGAGGAGGAGGTGGGGGAGGAGGAGAGGAGGGGAGGAGGATGGGAGGAGGAGGGGAACTGGGAGGAGGAAGGAGGAGGAGGAGGAGAGGAGGAGGAGAAGAGGGAGGGGAGGGAAGGAGGGAGGAGGAGGAGGAAACGGGAGGGGGAGAGTAAGACGAAGTGGAGGAGGAAGAGGAAGAGGAAAAAGAATAATAATAACAAAATGAAGAAGAGGCGTAGGAATAGGAAGAGGAAATTAGAGGACCGAGGGAGGAAGAGGAAAGATGGACATGCAGCTTCCTTGCTTTCTCCTGCTTCCCAGCCCTCGCCCCCCCCCCTCCCCCCTTCCTCCCCTCCTCCCTCAACTGACCTTAAGAACGA
>NW_020870222.1:21272-31272 GCF_003789085.1 Penaeus vannamei | reverse complement strand
CATACATTAACAATAATATAATATAATGTATAATAATATATATATTACAGAGAGAGAGAAGAGGAGAGAGAGAATGAGAGAGCAGTATGAATAGAAGGAGAGAGGAGAGAGGAGAAGAGAGAGAGAGAGAATGAGAATGATGAGAAGACCGATTTGAATGAGATAGAATGAAAGATCGAGAACATAGGAGAAGGAGAAAGTAGAAGAGGAGAGAGATAGTCAATGAGAATGACGGACAGAGACAAGAGAGGAGAAGAGAATAGAAGACAGAGAAGAGAGATGAGGAGGAGAGATAGAGATAGCGTGAAGAGAGAGGATGAGAGAGAAGAGAGGAGAATGAGAAACTAATGGAGATCAGAGGAAGATAGAGAGAGAGAGTGAGAGAGAGAGAGAGATGCGCGCGCGGGGATCTGTTGTGTGTGTGTTATATATACACAAAAAAAAAAAGTGACGGAGAAGAGGGTCACTTGAGTCTTTGACACGAATTCTTTATAAACCCTCACGAGGAAAATAAAACAAGATAGACGAGGCTGTCAGTCGCACAGGAAAAAGCACCTCACCCACAGTGATCGCAGAAAAAGTGATGACATTAACCAGACATAAATCACAGCAGTAAATAGGAGACGTAGAATCCACAGACAATCCATCATTATTTCCGATTTCTTGTCGCTTCATCCTCCTCGCTCTTGTCTACTTGCAGCGGCCATGGAAATAATAATAACAATGATAAATAAGATATACGTGACGGTTCTCACAAAAAAAGATGACCGATAATGTTAATTTTGGAAACTTCAGCTGCTCGTTAATTTTGTTCCTTCTGATTTATATCGTCTACGTATCGTTGAAAACACCAAAAAGAGACATTGAGAAGAAAGAGGGAGAAAAAAAAATACAGACCCATATACTTTCGTTATTATTAGTGAGGGTGGCAATAGACATGTATTGAGTTCATTAGTGACTATATAACTCCCTGGATGCTGGTGACTGCGGGAAGAGAAGAGAATTAGAGAAGTAAGGAACAACAATCAGAGGAGACCGATCGCGTAAATTACGATGGAGAAAGAGAGAAAAAAAAGAGAAGAAAGAGAGAGAGAGAAGGGGGGGGGGAGGCAGAGAAGACACAGACTGACAGACACACAGAAGACAGAAACGAGGAGAGAAGAGAGGGAGAGAGAGAGTGAGTAGGGAGGGAGAGAAGGAAGAGAGAGAGAGAAGAGAGAGAGAGAGAGAGAGAGAGAGAGAGAGAGAGAGAGAGAGAGAGAGAGAGAGAGAGGAGAGAGGAGAGAGAGAGAGAGAGACAGAGACAGAGAGACAGAGACAGAGAGAGACCAACAGACAGAAAGAGACAATGACACAGACACGTAAGACAAACAGAAACAAATACACAGACAACCAGCCAGCCAGCATACACACCAACAAACAAAGACAACCACAAACCAAACCAACAGCCGACTCAGCAGCAGCAAGAACGAACAAGCAGCGAAAGGCCCCAGCGAAGCGCCCGACAAAGAGGTCTGCTAACCACGGGGTGCTTCCACTCTCAGCCAATCCCGGCGGGTCTTCATGCTTCATATATTTAGGATTCACGTGGGATTAAGTTACAGAAGTTTGGGTCGTGCCTTTAGCAACTTTTCGCTCGTTCTAAATCGCTAAGAACTTTCAGGTTTTCATTTAATTATCGTCATTTCGAGTTAGAGGCGAAGGTGTGCGTATGTGGATGTGTACAAAAAATATATATATATGTACAGCTTTGACTGTTTTTGAGTAGCCATGTTTGAAGTAAACGGGATTGAATTATAAATAAATAAATACGAAGATAGATGTAAAGACAAGAAAGGAGACGAAATGAGAATACGTGAATAATGAAAATGAATTTTAAAAAATCGTTCAGTAGGAAAGACGAAATGATAATGCGCGTGAATAATGAAAATAAAAAAAAAAATCATTTAGAAAAGACAAGATAGGAAACGAAAAAAATAATACGTGATATACGTGAACAATGAAAACAAATAAAAAAAAAATCGTTTAGTGGAAATTGAAACAGGAATTTTGCAGACCAGATCAAGGAGAGCAAATTCATGTACATCTTGGCCTGCCTTCTTCCTTGGCTCCTGGTGATAAGCTGCCACACAATGTCAGTTAAGGATGTCTATTACATGCACGAGGATTTCCTGGCGTGTTGCGGGTTGATAACGCTGTTGAACGACTTGGGTGTGAGTGAAAGAGAGAGAGGGGGGGGAGGAGAAAGAGAGAGAGAGGAGAAAGAGAGAGAGCGAGAGAGAGGGGCGGGGAGGGAGGGAGGGAGGGAAGGAGACAGGATGGAGGGAGAGAGAGCGAGAGAGAGGGGCGGGGAGGGAAGGAGAGAGAGATGAGAAGAGAGAAGAGCGGAGGGAGGGAGGAGAAAGGAGGAGAGATGGAGGGAGAGAGAACGAGAGAGATGGGAGGGAGGAGGAGGAAGGAGACGGAAGGGACAGAGAGAGAGAGAAGGGGTGGGGGGAGGGAAGGAGAGCAAGAGGGAGAGAGAGAGAGAGAGAAAGAGAGGGGACAAAGGGAGAGAGAGAGAGAAAGAGAGGACAAAGGGAGAGAGAGAGAAAAAGAGAGGACAAAGGAGATGAGAGAGAGGGAAGAGAGAGAGAGAGGAGAGAGAGGAGAAAGGGAGAGAGAGAGGAAGGAGGGAGGAGGGAGGGAAGGAGACAGAGAGAGAAAGAGAAGGAGGGAGGAAGAGAGCAAGAGGGAGGGAGAGAGAGAGAGAAAGAGAGGGACAAAGGGAGAGAGAGAGAGAGGAGAGAGGAGGGAGGGAGGGAGAGAGGGAGAGAGAGAGGAGAGAGGAGGGAAAGAGAGAAGAGAGAGGGGGGGAAGGGAAGGAGAGAGAAAGAGAGAGAATGAGTATGTGCGTTCGTACGTGTCTGTATATTTGTGTGCTTTTATTTTTCAGAAAAAATATTTTCATTTTGATAGCTAATCACCATAACATCCGAGATCGCTGAGAAAACTTGTCAAATAAAAAGAATAATAAAAATGAAATAAAGATAAATCAAAAAAACACGAGTATTTATGTGACACGTCGCTCCTGAAAATAAAATAAAGATTAAAAAAATAATTACAAAAAATACGTGTTAATGTGACACGTCGCTCCTGAAAATAAAATAAAGATTAAAAAAAAATAAAAAAAAAAATACGTGTTAATGTGACACGTCGCTCTGCCATCTCCACCATGCATCCCTCACAGCATCAGACAACATGAAAGACAACATGGAGGAACGCAAATCATTCTGTACATAGCCTCGACCCATACCTTCATGCCACACATTACATTTCCCCTTTTCCTTAATTCCCTTTTATTATTCTACCTCATGACGTTTTTCTTTTATCATCGTCAACGCATGAGAATGATCTTCCGGTGACGTTTTATGGCGGTCGCGTATAATTTATCATAAATTTCTCTCCCTTTGTATCAACTTCTCGCTGTCATCCTCACCTCGTCTGACTCCCTCTGTCCCTCTGTCGTCAAACATCCTCGTAGATTCTGTCAGTTAGTCAGCGGGTGTCCTTTGCTAACCGAATCAGCAGTTAATGGAACCGTGTTTCTCAAGAGTCTCCAGTTCGCGACGATGGAATAATTCAGCTGGGAGGTTGGCCGTTTCTTGCGGGTCAGTTGAAAAGGCGAAATGGGGTCGCGGTTTTTGAGTGACCTAAGGGGCAAGGTCGTCTGAGTTTTGTTCGTGTTTGTTGTTGATTCTCTGTCTGTCTCTGTCTCTGTCTCTGTCCTCTGTCTTTGTCTTTGTCTCTCTCTCTGTCTCTGTCTCTGTCTCTCTCTCTCTCTCTCTCTCTCTCTCTCTCTCTCTCTCTCTCTCTCTCTCTCTCTCTCTCTCTCTCTCTCTCTCTCTCTCTCTCTCTCTCTCTCTCTCTCTCTCTCTCTCTCTCTCTCTCTCTTCCCCTCTCTATATCCACTTCTCACCATCTCCCCTTCTCTCTCTCTCTCTCTCTTTCCTTCAGGTCAGCTAAAGATTTTTTTTTTTTTAATGTAACGCTTGTTCAGAGTCAGTCAAAAGACGGAACAGAATCTCAATCTGGATTAGCCCAAATACAAAAGTTTTATTCATTTTTGCTACTGATTATTTTCGTTTTCATTTTTAAACAGTATTCTCCCTCCCCCTCCCCCTTCAAAAGAGGGATCTAAATGAACAATTCAGAACTTTTCTTGATGACGCAATTACATAGACACACGTAACCGAAATACATAAGACTGACTAATACACTTATAACTTGATAGACATATAGACATATATAGACATATAGACACACACATACATATACATAAGTACATAAAGATACACACAATAGCATAGACATCAGAACGAAGGCAGAACATAACGAAAAAAAAAAATGTATTCGGTATTCAGCACTTGCAAAACGTTATTGTTATGGTTCAGTTCCACCCACAGTAAATTCCATGCTGTACAAACCAGCCGTTTAAAATAGGCGGAGTTCGGTTTCCTCGGATTTCTCTGATTTCCGCTATACAAAGGATGCAAAAGTCTAGACAATATACTAGGTAATAACTATGGTTTCTCAGCGTGTGGATCTGAGAGTGTGAATATATGCATGTATGTATGTATGTATCTATGCATGTGTGTTTTCTTGACATCCATTCTCGTAATTACATCAACATTGCTGTTAATGATAGTAATGATAAAAATGATAGTAATAGTAATAATAATGATATTATTATTATGTTGATAATAATAATGATGATGATAATAACAACATGATAATAACAACAATAATAATAATGATGATAATAACAACAATAATAAAATGATGATAATAACAACAATAATTATAATGATGATAATAACAACAATAATAATGATGATGATAATAACAATAATAAAAATGATGATAATAAACAACAATATAATAATATAATAACAATAATAATAATAATGATAATAACAACAACAATAATAATGATGATAATAACAACAACAAAAATAATGATGATAATAACAACAATAATAATAATGATAACAACAATAATAATAATGATGTACCAAGACCACCAAACATCACAGACGTATGAATGAAATGATGAATGAGTGGAAGTTTCCTCATGCATGTGTGTAAGTGCCGCCCGCGTGTCCCGCATGTGAAACGACCAATGACCGGAGCCCCTGGGAGGCCAAGCTGGGTCAGCACCGCTCCAGGGCACTGGGCGCCGGCCTGTCCTGGGCGTCTGTCTGTGACTACCCTCCTGAGTGGATGTGTCTCCGTGAACAAGTGGACAACAGTGGAACTACCTTATCATAGTATATATATATCCCATATAACCATTGTGCTTATCCATATGTACTGATAGTTTTCCTAAGTAAACAGAAACTGCCGAGAGCATTTCATTTACTCCACGTATTACAATCCTTTATTTATTAATCACGTATTACAATTACACATTACAGACTGCTCTTAATGATGATTGAGTGATCTGCGTCTCGTGCCTGAGGGAAGTGCGACTCGCCAACAGGAACACTTCCGGACTGAACATATAGTTGGTGTAAACTGAACCTGGAGTGATTGTGTAGAATCATTGATTGTACGAATCGGCGAGGTTCGTATAATAATGATAGTAATATTAGTAACAAAAAACAATGGAAATGATGATGATAAAAATAGTAATAAGTAAAATGACAGTGAGGATGATGATGATATTAATATAAATTATTAAATGAATGACTAAATAAACCGAAAGTAGAAAGGGAAACAAATGACAATTAAATTAAAAACTAATAATGATAGTAATGATTAGTAGCAATAATCATCAATCCAATAATGTAATGATAGTTATGTAATGATAATAATAATGATAATGATAATATAATGATAATAATAATGATAATGATAATAGCAATACTAATAATAACAATTACAACAATTATAACATTAATAATGTTGATCCTGATGCTGCTGTTGATGATGGTGATTATAATAATAAAAAACAATATTATCATTATCATCTATCATTATCATTATTACTATTATTGTTATTATTTCTTCATTAACATGATAATTATTATTGATTATCATGATTATAGACATTATACTATCTAGTGATATCTTCAACAGTAAGAATCTTTATAATAGTTTCTTTCAAGTGCGCATCTTTTAATTTTCTTCTTCTTCTTCTTCTTCTTCTTTTTGAGAGAGAGAGAGAGAGAGAGAGAGAGAGAGAGAGAGAGAGAGAGAGAGAGAAGAGAGAGAAGAGAGAGAGAAGAGAGAGAGAGAGAGAGAGAGAGAGAGAGAGTACGAGTACCATTTGACAACCAGACAGGACCCCACAGATGTTGGAGTGTGGACAACGGATAACAACATATCCATGACGTACACTATGGTACATATACTTAATCTTAATCATCAAATCCCGCTTAAAAGCATACAGAAAACGAATCATGATAAATAGATACAAACCAAAGTAATAATAAACTTAGATGTGTGTGACTGGGATGCTTATGTGCGGACGGGTGTGTGCGTGGATTATGATTGTCCAGATAAGTATACTTGCTTACACGACTAAACAAACTAAGTAGCGAAACATATAGACACAGATAGATAGATCAATAGATACGTATATCTCTTATCCTCGTGTGTTAAGTTGCTACCCTCTTTAATACTTAGTATGCATTTAGCTTAGAGCCCCAGTGTGTGGTGGGGTACTAATGATGTGTGCTGGACTACTAGGGGTCACGAGTCAAAAGCAGATGAGCTAATTAAATGGGTTTCATTTGTTTATATGTATTTTTAATAGCAGTGTGATGACGGTGTGTTATTAGGGATAATGATTACTAATGATAATGGTATTAACAATGTTATTTGGGAGTATTGTTAGTGATAATAATATGAGTAGTGATGTGTTATTGCCAATGTTATAAGGGAGTATGGTTAGTGATAACAACGCTATTGATAATAATAATAGTGACATGTTATTAGCAAGGTTATGAGGAAGTATTATTGGTGATAATGATAATAATAAATATAATAATAGTAGGAGCTACGAGGAAGGACTATTAGCCTGTGTTCGATTCTTTCATTGCCAAATTAAACGATATTTTTAGTGTTTGTTTATATATTTCTTGTATTTCAATACTGTGTAATTAAGGAACATGTCAACCGTGAAAATAGTGCTACTATTAATAACAGTAACAACAATGGTAATGAAATCGAGGATAATGATAATAATGATAATAATAATAATAATAATAACATAATTAATAATATTACTAATAATGATAACAATAACAAAAATAACAATAAAACAGAAGTAATGATGATAATGATTATAATAATGATAATAGGAATGATAGTAATTATGATAATGATAATGATAATAATATCAATAACAATAATAATGATAAATAAGTTAAAAATGATGATAATTTTGATAATAATGATGATAATGATATTGATGATAATTGTGATAATAATCATTATGATGACAATAATAAAAACAACCATAACAATAATAACAATAACAATGATCATAATGATAATTATGTTAATAAGGATAACAGTAATGATAACAATGATTATCAAAATGATAGATAAATAGATAAAGAAATGGAATGGCCGGCAAAACGTGAGGGTCGACGTGCAAGTGTCACCTACTCGAAAAAAATGGCGACATTTTTCTTCTTTATCGTTTATCATCTTCATCCCTTTCATTTCATTATTTATTTTTCTATTTTATTCTTCATCTTTTATCTGTTGTTGTTATTTTTGTTATCGTCATTATTCCTTTCATTTTATTATCTATTTTTCTATTTTATTTCTTTATCTTTTATCTATTGTTGTTATTGTTGTTATCGTCATTATTCCTATTCCCTTTCTTGCCTTGGCCCAACCAGCCCGATAACAACTGGAAGAACAGTGTCGCAAGATACATGGAATTACGATGCAATGTTGCAACGTCGTTTTGGACTTTGATGTAGAAGTAATAAAATGATGATGATGCCAATGATAACAATGATAGCAATAATAAAATGATGATGGTGATGATGACAATGATAGCAATAATAAAATGATGACGATGCTAATGATAGTGGTAATATTGACTTGTATTACCATAAATTATTACCATTATCATTCTTTCTCATTATTGTTATTATTACTGAAGGAGTGCTCTGGGATGCGAAACGATATCTTTATGATGAAATTAACAACCACAGCCAAAATTATGCTATTGTATCTGTACCTTGCTAAAATTACCTCGGGGATGATTAGATAGATAAATAGATTGATGGGTATATAGATAGAAAAGTGGATAGATTGATAGAGAGATATATAGATAGATGAATAGATAGAAAGATAGATAGATAGATGAATATATAGGAAGAAAGATAGATGGATGAATAAATAGGAAGATAGATGGAAAGATGAATGGATAGGAAGATAGATAGATAGATAGATTGATATATGTAGATGTATATTTTGTAGACATACATTTAGGTGTGTGTATGTGTGTGAAATGAGCATTTGCAAGATAAATAGATAGATAGATGTAGATGTATATACTATAGACATTTTTTTAAGATGAAAGAAAGAAAATGGACTGATAAGCGATTCAGACATCAGCCCATCTATGAATGAATCTTTTTTCCATACAGCGAAAAAAATAAAAAAAAAAAAAAAAAAAAAACGCACACTTAGAAATGAGCATTGCGAGAGCTCCCAGAACGCTCCTGAGATCGCCTGCGTGAAGCTTACAATGTTGTTTGTGAATAAACATAGGACTTCGAAAGGCCAAAGCTGGAGTAATTATTCAAACGAGATAATGCAGCGCCTCCTGCACGCTTTACATGGAAAACGGGGGGAGGCTCTTGCTGGCGAGATCAATAGCATTTCGGTACAGACGGCGTGGATGTTGCCTTTGACTTTTAACTCTTAGGGCTACTACTCCTCTCGCTCTCTCTCTGTCTATCTGTCTATCTATCTATCTATCTATCTATTTATCCCTCTCTCTCTCTCTCTCTCTCTCTCTCTCTCTCTCTCTCTCTCTCTCTCTCTCTCTCTCTCTCTCTTACTGATTAATATATATATATATATATATATATATATATATATATATATATATATATATATAATATATATATATATATATATATATATATATGTATATATGTATAATATATATATATATATATATATATATATATATATATATATATATATACATATATATATATGTATATGTGTATGTGTATATATATACATATATATATATATATATATATATATATATATATATATATATATATAATATATATATTATATATATATATATATATATATATATATATATATATAATATATATATATAATATAATATATGTGTATGTATGTATGTATCATATATATGATATATATATATATATATATATTATAATATATATTATGGTGTGTGTGGTGTGTGTGTGTGTGTGTGTGTGTGTGTGTATGTGTGTGTGTGTGTGTGTGTGTGTGTGTGTGTGTGTAGTGCATGCGTTTGTGTGTTGTGGGTGCGTGTATGTGTGTGTGTGTGTATACATATGTATATACATAATACATGAAAAAAATAATATATGTATATATATATATGTATATATATATATACATATATTATATATATAACATGTATATATGTACATACACACACACACACACACACATATATATACATATACATATTAGATGGAGCGTTATTGGTTGTTTTCTAAAACATAATTTAGTATTCAATCACCAGTATTCTTGCAAAAAAAAAACAATAAACATCTAGAATACATTTATTCAAGATATCTCGTATACCCATTCTTGAAAAAGAAAAAAAATCGCACCACCTATTTGTTCCACGCGTCCCTCGCTCCCAAAATCACAGCCAACACAAAATCTACGGATATAGAACCCAATTTTTCACTACCTCCCGCCGTCAGCTGTAACCATCACGGCATTTTTTTTTTTTTTTTTTTTTTTTTTT
>NW_020870222.1:8772-13772 GCF_003789085.1 Penaeus vannamei | reverse complement strand
TTATTATCTAGATCGCCATCTCAGTGATTATCATTTTAGCCCAGTATATGGTACCTCTCTAGGAAATGTTAAGTCTTGAAGAATTCCGCATAACCTTGCTTATATTTTCAGAGCTACGAATGTGAGATCATGAATCAAGAAATAAAGAAAAAATATCGAAATTACTTTATCAACGCAGCTGTGACCATATGGCACATGACATGAGTTTAGCTTAGAGGTCTAGGGACTGCCCGGAGACAGTTTCTATGGTATATACACCTCTCTTGGTTGATGGAGGCAAGTTGAACTGCACTTCTGCCTGCGGATTGTGTGGCTTGTGCGTGAGGAGAGGGAGAATTGGGAGAAGAGTTAGTCCTGGCCCCTAACTCNGAAAAACAAAACAAACAGAAAAAACCAGCCCCCCCAAAAAAAAAAAAAAAACAACTATTTATCCTTATCAGTTAATATTACCCTTACATGGAATCACACTTATCCTGTAGAAAATATATCATGCTTGTTTTGGACAGCTCGGAAAAGGCAGTAATAAAATAATGAGGCGATAAAGTGCACAGCACGAGAATAGGGGGGGGGGGGGGGGGTTATATTTTAACGGGGGGGGGGTTCAGAGGGAGGGGCGCAGGGAAGGGGGGGGTTAAGCCCCAAAGGTAAAAAAATCAAAAAGGGGGGTTTAGGTCAGAACACACAGGCATGAACACATCATTACACAGGACATGGATACACACACAAACGATGAACACATAACATACAGTACATGAATACACACACTAACATGGACACATACATACACGTACATGAATACACACACAGACATGAACACATACATACACACGGACATGAATACACCACACAAACAGGAACACATACATACACGACATGGATCACACACAAATATGAACATATACACATCACGTACATGATTACAACATAAACAATACATGAATACACACACTAACATTACACTACATACACGTACATGAAAATTACACACGCTAACATGAACACATACATTACACGCCTGTTGAATACACACTACAAACAGGAACACATACATACACGTATATGAATACATACACAAACCATGAAAGCAAAAATATACGTACATGAATAATACACACGTAAAAAGCAATTTAAAGTAATAGGCATATTCAGTCAAAATACACACATACTTATACTTACGAAACATAACAAACACACACACAAACAAACACAGACACACAAATGATAGAAATGTCCTTTGCAGTTAGAATAATAACAATCATAACCAAACCTGATATAAAACTGTGGATGTAGAGGAAAGTGAGAGAGAGAGAGAGAGGAGAGAGAGAGAGAGAGAGAGAGAGAGAGAGAGAGAGAGAGAGAGAGAGAGAGAGAGAGAGAGAGAGAGAGAGAGAGAGAGAGAGAGAGAGAGAGAGAGATAGAACGCTATGGTGGAATACCCGTATATAATCTATTGCTGCTAAAAAAAAAAAAAAAAAAAAAAATCGATCTAGCACAAGACGTCAATAGCAATATACCCGTAAATAGGGGAAAAAAATAGTAAACTAAAAAACTAAAAGCTAAATATAATAATAAAAAAATATATGTAAAAAAAAGAGAGAGAAAAAAAGAAAAAAAGTAAATAAAATAAAAACTGAAGCTTTTTAACCACCTGCCTAACACATCCAGGGCACCGTGGCCTATCCACCGCCCCACGATCGGCATGTCCATTAACGGCGCTTCTTCACATAACCGATTCGACTATGACGTAATGAGCACGTGACACATTTGGCTCATAATATTTCCCGATTTCAAAATAAATACATATTTTTATGGGTTTTAAAATAGTCAGATTTGCGATTTATATGGAATCATTACAATAAAAACAACCTTGTTTATATCACCATCAATAACCAAACAGTCTGTTAGGAATATTTCGGATGAAAGTAATGAAGTTCGTATAATCTTAAAATCTAATGATGGACAGAAGATAAGGATAAGAAGCTACTGTATTTTATCTATCGCACGCAATTTAATCAAAATTTTCTGTTGGATTATATCGAGGAAAATAAAACTTTTGCTAAAGACCAATTTGCATTTTGCATAAGCCACTCTCCACAAAACGCAATTCTTTAAATGCGAACTTAAATAATTCACTTTTTTCTGCAAAAATAATTAGTTAACTGGGTTGTTCTTTCCACTAACACACAACAAAGAATATAAAAATGATAATGATGATGATGGATGATGATTGATGGGATAAGATAATGATGATGATGACGAGGACATATACACACAAACAACAACACACTCACCCACACACACACACATACACACACACACACAAACACAAAAAACACACACAGACACACACACAAACACAGACAACACAACACACCACACACCACAACAACACACACACACACAACACACACACACAATAGATCCTCATGGTGTGCGTGGGTGTGCTTTATGCCGTTCTCTCTCTCATCCTTCCTCGACCTTTTACTCTTTTATCCTTCCTTCCTTCCTTCCTGTTTGCCTTCGGGATGAAATATTGCAAACCCAGTTCTGTGCAGTTTTGGCAATTTTTTAAATTAACAATATGCTTTCGTATTTTTTCTCCTATATATCAAAAAATATATTTTTTTCTATATTTTTTTCCCTATATATCAAACAAAAAATATATTTTTTCCTATATATCCTATGTATCCTTTTCGTATTTTTTTTCCTATATATCAAAACAAAATATAATTTTTTTTCCTATATATCTATGTATCCTTTCGTATTTTTCTCCTATATATCAACAAAAATATATTTTTTCCTATATATCATGTATCCTTTCGTATTTTTTCTCCTATATATCAACAAAATATATATTTTTTTCTATATAATCCTATGTATCCTTTCGTATTTTTTCTCCTATATATCAACCAAATATATATTTTTTCCTTATATCCTATGTATCCTTTCGTAATTTTTTTCCTATATATTATATATTTTTCCTATATATCCTATGTTTCTTTCGATTTTTTCTCCTATATATCAAACAAAAACATTTTTTCCTTATATTTTTTCTATGTATCCTATATATCCTTTCTTATTTTTTTTCCTATGTTATCAAACAAAAATATATTTTTTCCTATATTTTTTTTTCGATGTATCCTATATATCCTTTCATATTTTTTTTCCTATATATCAAACAAAATACATATTTTTTTCCTATATTTTTTCTATGTATCCTATATACGTTTTCATATTTTTTTTCCTATATATCAAACAAAAAATATATTTTTTCCTATATATCCTATATATCCTTTCATATTCTTTTCCTATATATCAAACAAAATATATATTTTTTCCTATATATTTTTCCTATAATGTCCTATATATCCTTTCATATTTTTTCCTATATATTTTTTATATTTTTTTCCTAAATATTTTTCATATATATCAAACCTTTGATATATTTTCTTTTCCTCTGCCTCTTTTTGTTTTTTGTTTTGTTGTATTTCTTCTTCTGTTCTTCTGTTTACCGACGAGTTTCTAAACTTTTTTTTATTTCGGTCTAATTGTTCTACCTCTTTGCTTGTGTTTGCAAACTGCCAAATTTTTATTTATTTATTTATTCCCTGAGGCTAGAATGCATCATTGAAAATCAAAATGAAATATTATCTGCAGTTAGTCAAAGATATAAACCATTGAATATAACATGTAAAGGAATAATATATGGTCTAATATCTAATATTTGAGCATTTACCAGATACTATTCCACACAAATGAAGGATAAAAGTTCCGTTTTCATAATTGAGTGATTAATTTATCACTTTCTAATATGAAAAATACCAATATATGTTTTACAAATACATTTATCACAGTATAAGGAAATTGAATATACCAACTTTTTACTGTGCAGATACTGGTTGAGTTTACTTCTTACTCAATTCCGAATCTAAAAATGTAGATATGATCTGTGTACCTAGGAAATAATGTAGTTAATTTAATTGATAGATATATTTGATAGGTTTGACTAGGATTTTCAAAAAGTAAAAAAAAACTTTCATCTGAAACCTAACATATAAATTATAGGTAATATAGTTAATAAATCCCGATGAATATGTTTATATTAGCAGAACTTGAGTTATATATACATTTGTTTTTTTTCTAGTACACATAATTTGTACTCCTCACACATTTAGGCTTCAGAGGAAAACTTACCATGTATGATTAACGCTGTTGAATGTATCTGGCGTGGAGACGTGGGATTCAAACCCAATCCTGCCTCATAAAAACCTTAAACACAGGCGGTATTACGTAATTGCAGGCGGTCTTCCCAAACGAGTCCGACCACTTGACAATTTTCCACCGTGTTTGGGATCCGGACAATAAATTCCTTTTGACATTCAAAGAAGACTACCTACTAGTATGTGAGGCACCTGGTCTTTGGTTCAGTCTTGTTACACACGCACAGAAGGGAATTTCAAAAAACTACCAAGTCCTTGAACACTGCCAGCTGCTCCTCTAATCAGGAAAGGCAATACAGACAGACAGACTAGTTTTTAGACATAGGAAACGACCCACAGACTTATCAGTTTTCAGTGTCTGACCAAAACACGTGAATGCTCTTATAAGGGGAAGAAGGTGAGCATGAGAGCGTTTAGAGGAAGAATTTGATGACTCTCTCTCTCTCTCTCTCTCTCTCTCTCTCACTATCTATCTATCTATCTGTCTCAAATCTGTCTCTCCTCTCTTCCACTCTCTCTCTTTGTCTGTCTTCTCTTTCTCTCTTCTCTCTCTCTTTCTCTCTGTCTTCTCTCTTTCTTCTCTCTTTTTTTCTCATCTCTCTTTCTTTCTCTCTCCCTCTCTCCTCTCTCTCTCTCTCTCGTCTCTCTCTTCTCTCTCTCTTCCTCTCTCTCTCTCTCTCTCTCTTCTCCTCTCTGCTCTTTCTCTCCTTTCCTTTCTCTCTCTTCTCTTCCTCCCTCTCTCCTCTCTCTCTCTCCTCTCTCTCTCTCCTCACTCTCTCT
>NW_020870221.1:91026-96026 GCF_003789085.1 Penaeus vannamei | reverse complement strand
TATATACTATTATCATCACACACACACACACAACAAGGGCAAATCACACACACACCACCACACACACACAGGCGACACACACACACACACCGCATACACGTCATACATCGCACACAGCAAGCAATTCACGCACACACACACCACACAACCACTACACACAACACAACAGCCGTCTGGCAGAGCACACTATCGAGTTGAGTAGTGGAAGTCATCTTATATACTATGCACACACACACAACACACAACACACACACACACATATATATATAGTATTAATAATTATTATATTGATAGTAGTATAATTATATATAATTTATATTTATATATGCTATATAATGCACATACACATCACACACATGAAGATTAATTGTAGGTTACAACACACACACACGGACAGAAGGATTACTCTATCGTTATGTTGCCTATCACACACACCACACCACACATATATATATATATATATTATATATTTATATATAATAACATATTTATACATATAACTATATATATATATGCTATATTATCTATTATATATATTTAGATAATATATTTATAATATATACTATATATATATTATATGCATATATAATATATATGCATATATATACTTATAGTAATATATATATATATATTATTATAATAATATACTAGCAGTATTATAGTATTCTATACACACAATCAAGCAAGTAAATAAGTCATAGCACACACACACACACACACAGCACACACACACACCACACACATATATATAAGTATATATATATATTATATATATAGTTATATACTCATATATTATATATATACATATATAATATATTACTAATATAGTATTATAGTATTATGCATTATATTAATATATATATTATATATCAGTAATTACTATATAATATATTATATATTAATAACTGCATATATAATATAAATTACTAGTCTATATAATAGTAACGTAATATATGTATATATATAGTATTATTTATGATAGTATGTAATAGTATATATACTATAATATATATATATATTATATATAATATTATAGTGAAAACATATAATATTTACTACCACCACACATCATTTGGCATATATGTATACCTACAAGAACTCTTTCTTTTTATTTTCTTCCTTTCTGGTGAGATCTGTGGATGTGGGGGATACTTCTCTCCTCCCTTCCTCTCTGTCTATCGCCCTTGAGATGAAGGTCTCTATGGGTATTGCAAACGGCGGTGTTGGTCAACTTATAACCGTAAGAGGAGCATTTTATCCCTTTTGTGCTCTGCTGTTCATTGATTCATGCCCATTTATATAGATTTAGCATTTTTATACAGGTGAAATAGTATCTATGAGTGGGACTGGTAGTCACTAGGAGGATGTGACTCAGAGATCTCAAGCGTTATCGGGTCCTACGGGAGATGAGTTAGAGTTGGGTATGCTGAGAATTCGGCGTAGTGACTTGTCAATGAACATACCACGGTGAGATTCCTGGGCTTGTGGTGACATAAGTGAATTTGCGTCAGAACTTTTGCTTGTTTTTTCCTTCTACCCCTGTTGGGATGATTAGTTTCTCGCTTCTGTCTTTGCCTTTCTTATTTGTTTGTCTCTCTCTCTTCTGCTCAATCTTCTCTCTGTTGCTTGTCCTGCCTGTCGTCCTCTCTCTTCTCTCATCCTCTCTTCTCTCACTTCTCTTGCTCTATCTATCTCTCATCGTCGATCATCTCCCGTCTCTCGTCTCTGCTCTCCCTCTCGTTCGTCGTCGTGTGTTTCCGATGTTTCATGTAGCTCGAATTCATCGTCGTGTTCTCCCTCTCTTCTCTGATCTCTTGCTTCTGTTTTTTTCGCATACACACGACAGCCATAAGTACTCTACATAAGAAATTATCGAATGCCTCTCTTAATGAAATTGTTTCGGGCCTGAACCGGTAAAAACGTGATCATAATTTGTATTTTTTTGATGTTTTCGAAGATCTTCCAAAGGCGGAAAAGTATGAAGACAAATTAATAAGAGTAGAAAATAAGTGATTAAACAACTATAGGATTCTATAATATATGGGTAAAGACGTTGGATGTTTTGTGATGAAGTTGATGGGTACGACGATGATTTTGATGCTAGTGTTAGATGATCGATAATGAAAATGTTAGATGTTTTAATGTTATATTTTTTGTTGTTATAGTTGATGGGGTATAATTTACAGGGACAAATGGATACTGACATCATGATTCCTGAAATCATAACGTAATATGTGAGGATAGTTGCCTATACTGGAGAGAAAAAATAAGATGCAGAGTGGAGAGGAAGGAGTGAATATGGATCCAGGAGAGAGAGAGAGAGAGAGAGAGAGAGATGAGAGAGAGAGGAAGAGAGAGAGAGGAGAGGGGAGAGAGAGAGAGGAGGAGAGAGAGAGAGAGGAGAGAGAGAGAGATGGAGGGGCTGGGGGAGACGAACGCGAACACCAGGTAAAGCGGAAGAAGCTTTCCATGGAAAGGAGCATTAAATTTGAATGGAGAATGTTCCGAGAGCATTTGTTCCGGTGAATCATTTGGCTCGTTATGTGGAAGGTTGTTGGAACATGGAGATGCGGATGCATATTTAATGGATTATACATTCTGACTAACTACATTGCATGCGCACAACACACACACACCACAGTAGATCTTGCACAACCACACAACGTCAACACACGACTTCCATGGAATTAGATATGTGAATAGCTATATGCATATGTTGTCTTTATTGTAAAATTAATATAGTTTTTACATGGTGCAGCAGTAATTTGAAGGTGAATCAAACTGCCATTGAATAGGCAAAACAGACTGTAACAGTCTATATGTTTCGTGTAACTGCAATGACAGATGAGGCCTATAAAGAACGGCATTCGTTGGGCCTTACACATACCAATAACAGACCATAGTAAGTGAACTTTGGTGATCCAATGGACGTACAAGTAATGCATGGCTGTGACCGAGGATCAGCTTATTTTTAGAATAAGGAACCCACAAAGCAATGATATCCATGCAAAAAAGGAGTAACAATAAAAAAAGAAAAAAAAAAATGAAAATACTGCGATGTAGTGATATCCGTACTAACATAGGCTTAACTGCTGCCATCACAAGAAAAATAAAATAGTAAAACCAAAAAAATCGTAGGGGAAAAGCGCAATAAGTTATATCTAAAACAGTAATAGACAGCCAGACGCATTTTTTGTTGGTAGAGAGAGAGTGAAGAGTCAGGAATGAGAGAGAGAAGAGAGGGCGTTTCTTGTGGATGGAGAGGGTGATGAAGAGAGAGAGACGAGTAGAGAGAGAGAGGAGAGAGAGATGAGAGAAGAGAGAGACGAGAGAGAGAGAGAGAGAGAGAGAGAGAGAGAGAGAGAGAGAGAGAGAGAGAGAGAGAGATAGAGAGAGAAGAAAGAAAAAATAGAGAGAGGTTAGCGATCATTGGTATTGCAGCATACTAATAAAACAGGTATTTAAACACGTTATCATTTCCTACTAGATGCTGCTGTGTTACATTATACACAATGGAAATCATAAATGAAAACTCTAAACGCCTTGAATATATTTATAACCCTCTCCGGATGGGATTCGATCCCTCGGCCGCCGGGTTGCACGTGAATGCAAGCCGGTCGCTCTAACCACTCGTACACGACCCACTCAGAAGAGCGTGCAACATGGCGTGTATGAGTACGGGTGGTTAGAGCGACCGTCTTGCATTCACGTGCAACGGCGGCGAGGGATCGAATCCCTGATCAGAGAGGGTTATAAATATATTCATGATATAAATGCGGCGAGTGCATTATTCCATCTTTCACTAAGCACCTTATTCTTTATTAAAGGAGAATACAGTTTTGTATGATACCGAAGCAGATAGCCGGCAATAGTGAAAAAGTGTAATTAAACGTCAACAGATTTATGTCCTGCCGTTATTTGTCGATTTTAATCATGTTTTTTTTTTGAGCAATCCCAAAATCCTCAAAACTGAATGTATTTCCGGAAATGCATTCACATTCTTTCGATAGGAAACATTTTATAATTTTTTCCAGTCAGTATGCAGGTAGATATAACATGATCAGAGAGAGAGAAGACAGTGAGAGAATTTTTTTTTTTTGATTTTTTTAGGAAGTCATCTCTTCCTTACTAATATCTACTAATAAAAGCTGTTTCTCACTTTTGCCAAAAGCCAATCAAATTGAATCGGTAGAGGATGACAGATTATCAGTACGCGATAATTTGATTTATGATTATAAGGATATTGGTATATCTTTATGCATCTCTTTCTTTATTCGTCTTTTTATATCTGTGTATTCATATCTAGGTGTATTGCTTTATATCTCTAAGTACCTTCTTATATCTATATGTATTTATTGATACATGTATGTATGTCTAAAGGTCTACATTTTTCCCTCTCTCTCTCTATCTCTTTCTCTTTCATTCTCTCTCTCTCTCTCTCTCTTTCTCTCTCTCTCCTCCTCTTTCTCTTCTCTCTCCTCTCTCTCTCTCATCTCTCTCTCTCTCTCTCCTCTCTCTCTTTCTCTCTCACTCTGTATCTCTCTCCGTTCACTTTATCCATGATCATGTACATTTACCTGCATATTGAACTGAAAATAAAATGATTCATATCGAGAGAATCTGAATGCATTTCCAAAAATCCATTCACTTTTTAGCATTCACAGAAACGGAAGAGCCGCAGAAATAGAAACATATCCAGATGAATGCCAATGTAATCTCTCTTATTTCCTCATCAATACAGTTGCTTTAAATCAGCATTTTCCTTTCATGCGAACATAAAACCTCTTTTAGAAACGAGTGACAGTAGAAAACAGCTTGAAAGGGCAGGAAAAAATGTATTACTATATCTAGATAAATACCATGGTAATTATTTGTTTTTGTCCACCAATTCACTTGTATTATATTAGTATTTTAAAATCACGGAAACAGTGACCAAGGAAAAGAGAGTGAAAGGGCAGAGAAATGTATTAATATATCTAAATAAATACCATTGTTTTTAT
>NW_020870221.1:71026-76026 GCF_003789085.1 Penaeus vannamei | reverse complement strand
TCCATTGTGGCCCACTGGTTATTAGTAGTGTGAGAATAATTTACCAACAATTGACAGTGAAAGTTAAAAGGGCACATTCTCATGTGACAGGTGGTGGCACGTCGTCTGCCCCCAACCATGACAGAGGAAGAATTTTTGGAAGCTGTGTCACCACTTGCAGAGTATGATTATTTCAGCTTCGTCCCTGCCGACAAGAGTCTCGGGGCTCATGCTTTCTCTCGAGCTTACATTAATTTTAAAAACACAGATGATGTTTTCACCTTTCGAGACAGGTTCGACAGCTATGTGTTTGTCGATAAGAAAGGTATTTTATGGATTCTTGTTTGTGACAATGTAATATTGAAATGTCAGTCATGCTATTAATTGATATCAATACAAATTATACTGAATATTATCTTTGATAATTTATTCTTTTTGTCATAAAACCTTTCAAGTTTACCCTAAAAATTTCATCATTCTTAACAGGTAATGAATACCCAGCTATGGTGGAATATGCCCCATTTCAG
The DNA here is from genome assembly GCF_003789085.1 of Penaeus vannamei. NCBI lineage: Eukaryota > Metazoa > Arthropoda > Malacostraca > Decapoda > Penaeidae > Penaeus > Penaeus vannamei. Next base: position 75,520 of record NW_020870221.1, on the reverse strand, counting down.
AAGATACCAAAAAGAGCCGGAAACAAGAAGAAGGATATACGAGTAGGGACCATAGACCAGGACCCAGACTTTATGGCATTTCTGGAATCTCTAGAAAAACCAGAGTCAGTCCAGCTTCCAACACTAGAGGTTGTTTTGGAAGAGATACAAGCTCATGAACGGGAGTTAAAAGGTACAGATGAACTAATGTGCTTGTCCTAGTTTTTCTTTCTTTTATTATAATGTTGTTTTTTGTTGACTATGAGGAGAGTAATAATCTCTGTGAGTTAGTCTGTATACATACTTTGCTGAAGCTGCAAATAACTTGTTTACAAGTTTTGTGAAAATGAAAAAGTTAGCATATCTAGTAACACAAAGCAGAGCAAAGATGTTTATTAACCCATTCATGATGGCACATTGTTCTAACGCATCATAGTAACTATCCATTACACAAGAATGACATCATCACATCATATGCAGTGGCTTGCTATAAGTACACTAGTGCACACTTGTTTGGCCATAGCTGCAATTTTTGAGAAGAAAGACTTTAAAAAGTAGACTTAAAGCCTCTTTAAAGGCATATTACCTAAACAATTGTTTATGCCATTGCCAAAAGCATAGAGAGCAGAATAATTTTATGTTTCCTGCACATCTAGTTTTCCCTGAAGCAGCTGACTCTGTTCAAACTTTGACACATAGTTCAATATACCTTTGTGGTGTCCTATAGTGAATGGATTGAATATTGCTTTAATGGTAGTACAACTAGGTAAAACCTTACGTGTAGATATTTTGTGGTGTCCTATAGTGAATGGTTTGTTTAATACATCTTAAACCATTGCCAACAAGTAAAATGAAAAATAGATTCTTATTGTGTACTATGTGTTCTTTTAGCAGTTTTCTGTTGCCTTTTTCATTGCTCTGTCAGTGTCATTTAGTGCTATTATTATTAGAGTATTATCATCACTGTCATTATTATTATTTTAATAATAATAATTATTATTATTAATACTGCTTTCATTCATATTAACTTAAATTATAATTAGATAGAGCCTGGCACATTTTCCAGACTTATTAGATTGTATTTATTTTTTTTAATGTTTTTCAGCCAACAATGGAATCATAAAGGTGAAAACTCCACTTCTCGAGTTTATCGAACAGAAGAAAGCAGAGAAGTTAAGAACAAAAGAGGAGAGGCGAGAGGAAAGGCGGAGGAAGGAATTTGAGAGGAAGAAAGCTCGGGAAGAAGACAAGAAGAAGAGGAAGGACTTCAGGGACCACAGAGAAGTCAAGAAAGAGGAAGTGAGAGAGGTGAAAGAGGACGGCTCCGTGAAAGTGAGAGAAGTAAGGGATAATCATGTTCTCAATGTCAGAGAACTGCTATGTTTTTTTGTTTCTTGTTTTTCCCTGTCTTTTCTTTCTTTTTTTATGATGATGGTATTTTTTCCTTGGTTTAGTTTTTTTCTTTGTTGTTATTATTTTTATTGTCTTTGTTATTATCAAATTATTACCATCACCATATCTAACATTTTATACCTAGTAATGATAGTATTAGTAATGGCAATAAGTTCTTGTTCTCGCTTGTATGTTTAGGGAAAATTTCAGATCACTTTGTGTAAGAAATAAAAATAAATACGTTCTATATATTTCATGGTGTTATTCGTTTAAAAAGAAATTCAGTAATTTTACATCATATTTCAAGAGCCATACTAAAATATTTGGGTAGAAAATTAAACAATATTTTGAAGGTATAGAATATCATCAAATCATTAACCTGCCTTCATACAGGTTTTGCGACCGGAGAGAGGGAAAGAACCCTATGCTGCCGAAGGGAGACAAGAGAAGACAAAACAGGAGAGAGACAGAGAGCGTTTTGAAAGGGAGGGAAGCAGAGAGAAAGAGAGAGGAGAGAAGAGGAGAGGAAAGAAGGACAGGAAAGAAAACGAGAGAAGAGAGAGAGAGAAGTTTGTCCTGCATTTTCATCAATCTCTATGGCTTCTCTTTTTTTTCTGATTCAAAATTACCACAATCCTTTTGTGACGAGTTCTGTTATTATCTTCATAATCTCAGCAAAAATTATTACAAATTATTTTGTTGACGAGTTGCACATATCTATAATCTCAAACAGAGCAGTAGTAGCTAGTTGTAGTAAAAAAAAGGTTTAATTGAGAATGAATGTATCAATATACCATGTTTTATTTCTTAATAATTCAAGAGATGTATTTTACCGGTTTCAAATGTATTTTCATCAGAAATACATGTATTTCTGTTGAAGATACAATTGAAACTGGTTAAATACATCACTTGCATTGTATAGATATCATTTTCTCATTCATACCTTTTCTACATTTGTAACATGAATAAACGTCAGCTAGTAGTTGCTCTAATATATAAAATTAATAATAGCTTTGTTTGATTTGATGGTTTTGTTCTATATCTCTCCCCTTTTTAACGTTATCCCTGGTTATTCTTATTCATTTTATATGAATATTTCCTAGAATGAGAAGACTTGAAGAGAAGGCAAAGCTAAAAGAGGAAGACAGAGCGAGATACAGGGATGAGGCCAGAGAAGAAACGCGCCAGAAGACAAGAAAGAACTGGAAGAAGAAGAAGAGGAAGTAGGGAGGAAGTGCCAGGAAAGGACACAAACGGGCAAGCTAGAAGGTGCAAAATCCAAGCGTTACAGTGAAGGTCGTCGGAGAGGGAGAAAAGGATGAAGGAGGAGAAGAAGAGGACGGAGAAAGAAGCAAAGATGGGAGAGGTTGAGGAAGAGGGAAATGAGAGACAGGAGGAGAAAGGTGGAGCAGGAGGAGGCACTAAAGTGAAGGAAAAGGAAATTATAACAATTAAGCCAAAGGAGGCCAGTTCCCCCGCAAAGAGAGACAAAGAGAGGAAGAGAGAATCACCCACTAAACACAATCAAAAGGAAAGGAGAAGTGGAGAAGGAGGGAGGACAGAAGGAAGAAGTTAGATCAGAGGAGAAAACCAGGAAAAGGAGAGAAAAGGACCCGAGAGCAGAAAGGAGAATACGCAATAAGGTAAAAAGGAAAAGAAAAAAAACATACTCATGCCACACACGCACTCACTCACTCACTCACTCACTCACTCACTCACCACTTCACTCAACTCAACTCACTCACTCACTCATTCAAATTGTTCCTCCAATAATTCTTGTTATATAAAAAAACAGGAATGTAATAGATATCAGGCAGTATAAATATATGATTGTCAAAACTCTTTACTTCTTGTTATGCATTTCTGAAGTATTAAAGAATGATAATGTAAAATAAGTATTAACCCATTGGCGCCGGGTGTCACGTACGTACATGCCATGGTTGTTGTGGACCAAACACCGGGGGCATCATGCCATGCCCATTCCCGCGCTACTGGCTCATCAGATGGAGGTTGTTTTTCTTCAGTAGTAGCGGCTTCATTTATATGGTAAAGATTTTAGGCATGGCACCTAAAGTGAAGATAAACCTTCAAAATTTTAATATTTTTATAAATTTAGCAAAAATAAAAGCTTTTAGGTGCTATATGTCGCTCGCAAACTACCGATCGAGCCGGCGCAAACAGGGGAAACTGTCAGTGCGCACCAACAAGCCGGTGCATACGTAAACTGACAAAATTTTTACCCGTCGCTGATGGGTTATATGATTGTCAAAACTCTTTACTTCTTGTTATGCATTTCTGAAGTATTAAAGAATGATAATGTAAAATTAACATTGAACAAAGCTATTGAAAGCACTGAAGGCATTTCTCAATAGCTATTTACACAACAAACTGATTCTTTTTGTTTTGTGTATGGATATGATCTGGTGTATAATTTTAGAACATATCAGCTCAATTATAGTTTTGATCCTTCAAGTGGTTGATTTTTTTCTTTGTATTTTTGAAGGTTTTACTGTGAAGTCACATCATTTCTTAAACATTTCCAAAATTTATCACAAACATAAAAGTTTTCATGATTTACACAAACCCTAGCCCTAATTTCTCCATATATTCCATACCTCACAGGACCGACCAACCATGGCCCTCTACCGCCCTGGCCAGACCAGGCTGAGCGCAAACAGGGCCAAGCAGGACCGCACGGAGGCCGATGACACCTCCTCCTCCAGCCCCAGTCCGTCATGCAGCAGGGGAGGAGAGACAAACAAGAAACCCACGGAGTCCAGGAAGGATGAAGCCCTCGGCGGCGGCAACCCCTGCACTCCCCCCAAGAGCCCAGATGGCAGCCAGAGCGAAAACACAACGAAAGAAGAAGCTCTGGGAGGGGACAAGGAGGGTGCTGGTTGGATGGGGAGCGGCAAGACGGAAGACCAGTCTTCAGAGATCAAGAGGGAGACCACAGATGACATCAAAGTCAGGGACGGGGCTGAGGATATGGAGATGCAGGATGGAAGGGCAGAGGCAAACAAGGAGGGCAAGAAGTACCCTGGGGTGAAAAGCATGACCTTCCGGAGGAGTGTTAGCCGAGAGTGAAAGTGCTCGTCTCTCTCTCTGTCTCCTCTCTCTCTC
>NW_020870221.1:26026-56026 GCF_003789085.1 Penaeus vannamei | reverse complement strand
CATCATTATTATCCTCATCATTTTCATCATGATTTTCAATGTTATTTTCATCATTATGATTGTCATAGTCATTATCATTATTTCAATATCAATTTTATCACTACGATTTTTATCATCAATATTATTCTTATCATTGTTATTATCTTTATCATTTTCATTGTCATTATTATTATCATCATATTACTCTCATTATTATCATATAGGTGTTGTTATTGTTAATTTTGCTTTTATCAATTTTTTTGTTATTATTGTCATTGTTATTATTGTTACTGTTATCATCATTATCATTATTGCTCACATCATCATCATCCATATTATTATTGATATTGTTGTTATTGCTGTTATTATTAGCATTATTATTTTGTTATTATCTTAATTATCATTTTCATTTTCATTATTTGTACTATCACCATCAATATTATCATAATCATAATTATCATTATCATTATTTTCATCATTATTATTGTTACTGATATCATTTCTCATAACTATTATTATCATTATCATGATAATTATTGTTATTATGATCATTATCATTTTTGTTATTATTATTATTATTATTATTATTATTATTATTATTATTATAATCATGGCATATGATATATATCTGAGAGAATTGGTATCTGCCGTCGTTACTCTTTACAAATTTTCCGTATTTGCTCAAGTGGCAAATCCAGTGATTACTTGCGTGGGGATTTTTTTTTTCTTCGTGTTTATTTCCTTTCTTTCCGCTTGTCTACCTCCTTACCCCTCCCCATCTTTCTCTTCCCCCTTTCCCCTCTGAAACCACTTGTTTTTGGAGCCATTGCTGGAAGAAGGGGAGTGCGGTCAGAGTAAGGGGCTGCATGGGGGAAATACGACAAGAAAATCGATCCCATTCGGCTGGGCTCGACAGTGTGTTCAAGATGTCCTTAGAGGCTGGGGAAGTAAAAAGGACGGGACGTGTGGAAGAGGGAGAAGTGTTGAGAGAGGTTCGGGGAGAGGTGGGCAATGAGGCTGCAGGTTAGTAATAAGGAGGATAGGCTGGTTGATGAAGGAAGTGTGGGGGTGGACTGTTTCTTGAGATTTGGTACTGATCTGGATAGATAATTTGGACTGGACTGGTGTGATAGTGGGCATTAGGGTAGGGGTAGTAGTAGCAGTGTTCAGAGTCGTGGTCAAAGGAGAGCTTGGGGTCGGGAAACCGGGAGAATTGAAATCGGGCTATTTGATAAATGGGCAAGCGTTAATGCCCCTAATAATGTTAAAAATAAAATCATCATTGGCCATGGTAAGCCTAGAGTAAGTTAGGTCCCTTCGAGGTATAAAGGCTAGATAAAGAAACGAATACCGTGCCCATGGCTCCCCCAGGCCGTTCATGACTGGCACAAACTCAACCTCTTGTCCTTTCAACACGACGCTCACACCATGGGAAGTGAAGAAAAGGAAACGAAAAGGGGAAGAGGAAAAGACCGTGAACAATCAGTTGAGTCGAGTGCTGAGGCCCAAGACAGGGATGACCCCCAACATTGGGTCCCAGTTTCCGTCTCCTAAGCCCCGCCCCCAAGGCAGCACCGGACATAGGATTGCCGGGGGGGGGGGTATGCCAGGGAAAGATTAAAAAGATTGAATACTATTTCTCGTTTATTGTGGCTCAACCAAGACATGCATTGAAAACACACATGCTATTAACAGAGACTTCCGAGATTTGATAAAGTCGGTCAAAACCCCTTTTGTACTAGACTAACGAAGCGTCGAGCCAGAGCAGTCAAAATGGGTCTCCTCGACTCTTGAGTGATGCGAGCCTGCTGGAGGTGTGAGCACTTATGGAGGTTCAATATCAGAGACGACTATGTTCAGTGGCTGATGGGCCAACAAATCCCGCTCGCGTACATGCACACACACACACGCACACACATATATATAAGATGTGAATGGAATGAGAAGTAATGATTCGAATTCATCAAGAGTTCCCCAAGGAACGTAGTTTAACCAGAAATGGGCACACAACAATAAAAATCAATGTGAAAATAAAGTTGTATCGGGACGGTTTTCAAGGCCAGAGTCAAGGGAAATCTTTGCTTATTAATGACGATAAGGTCGTCTGCGTCCCACTTTTAATATGAATTTGAAGATTTATGAATTCGTTCAGTTTCTTTCTAGTTAAGCTGAAGATCTTCATCACGTCAGCAGTCAAAACAAGCATTGGATTATATCAAACTTTACATCACGTTTAGGACCATTTATTATTTTCTTGAAAAGCTATTCCAGGTTCGCCATTGCATTCTTTTTCCACAGAAACCAGCGTAAATACCAGAGAAATGATCAAGAGTTGGACAACCTTAACTTCACCAAATAATTTACACATGTTAGAATCGGTAAAAATGTGATCACTTCCACCTATACCAAATCCATGGCGTTTATCACCGACTGACGGGTTCTGGGGAGCAATTCAAGGCAAGTTTGGCTCGGTTATCATCGCCACTGGAGTTGCTAACGATTATCGCCGGCTCCAACTAGTCGCACGGGGGGGGGGGGTGAATGGAATCGCAATCGCAAACGACCATTTGGACCGGAAGGAGCGACTCGTCATGACTCCGATGGACAGAATGGGATCCTTGTGGAAGAAGTTGCAGAGCATCCCTCGCTGTGGCAATGTCCTCGCGCAGGCGGGTTCCATTCCTTTTCTGAAATAACCCCTTTTCATTCCTCAAGTCAACCATCGTCTTCCTCGTCAACCATCGTCTTCCTCCGGTACATATAAAAAAGTACTTCATCTTTCCATCTGTTCTGCTAAAAGATAATTGATGAACCTTTTATTCAGTCAGCTTAATGCCATTTCCTCGCGACACTACCTTCATGGGGCATTTCCGCCACGCCACTGGTTAAAAAGAAAACAAAAAATAAAAAGATATTTCGTCGAAAACACGCCACTGGTTAAAAAGAAAACAAAAATTTAAAAGGTATTTCGTCGAAAATCGAAGAGACAGACACTCGAAGAAAATATTACACCCTCTTGTATCCGACAGCAATAATTGTTGAACGATCATCGTAAAGCGATAAACATGATTGCTCCATGCAAAACGTACCTTTAAACAAGGTCTATACTTATATAGTAGACCTTGCCTTTAAAGACCTGTCCGAACGAGCGGGCGAGATCGGCGGGCACGGGTGGAGGCAGGCAAACTACTCGGTAATGGTTCATGATTAAAAGCAAAATAAAAGTAAATTTGAGTTTGTGGCACGAGTCGGTACAATGAAAATTTATATCGTGTTTACAGGTAAAACGACCAGTCCTGAATGTTGCTGACAAGGGGGTTGGTTAAGTGTATGGACTTTGAGAGCTGGTGAGTTTCGAGCCAGTAAAAAAAATAGTGAAAGAGGAAGAGAGAGAGAATATATATGGTTTAAGGCGAAAAGGATTGCATGTAATTCAATAGTGAGAACACTAGATTCAGGAGGTAGCGAGATATTTGAATATGTAGGTTGGGAAGATAACTGGAAAACCTACTCTAGATGTGGTTTTGGAACCATCAGTGTCAACGTATACTAGAGGAATGAATAGGAAAATGGTTAAGAAAGAGGGTGAGAACAGATGTATATCTGACTTTGGTGGGTCAGAAAACACAGAGAAGCAAATGTGGAGGAACGGAATGGACAGAGAAGGGGAGAGGTTGGAGAATTGGAAAGGGGGAATGGGAGAGTATTCATACGGATGGTGAAAGGAGTTGGTAAATGGGGAGATGAGGTAAAGGTGGGGATTAGAGATTGAGGAATGGATAATTTGGCTCTCAACTGGCTAAGCGGAGACCACGATGGTGAATTGTATCTAGAGGATTAAGAAGTGTGGTTGGCAGATGGGTATATATGGCCTCCATAATCAAGAGTGGAGAGGATCAAGTTTGTATGAAGATGGAGAGTCTTATCCCATGATATGTGGATAGAGTTTATAGGATTCGAAGCGGTGTTGAGTTTTTCTTTAATGGAAAGGATTTGGTCTCGCCAGGATAGTTTGGAGTCGAAAATTACTCCAAGGAACTTTCCAGAAGGCCGGTATTGTAGTGGAGTGCCATAAAAGAGAGGAGGTTGGGGTTTTACGCGTTTGTGTGAGAGGATAGAAAAGGATTTGGTGGTGGAGAAACGAAAGCCATTAGTGGTGTGTGTGTGTGTGTGTGTGTGTGTGTGTGTGGTGTGTGTGTGTGTGTGTGTGTGTGTGTGTGTGTGTGTGTGTGTGTGTGTGTGTGTGTCCGATAATATTGCTGACTGAAGGAGTTGTTAGAGAGTGTGTATGGATGGACCGGAGGCATAGATAATTAAGTGATCAATGTAAAGTGATGATCGGGTCCCTGGTGGTAATACTGATATACTATCGTTCACAGCTGTAAGAAACAAGGTAGTGCTGAGAACACTGCCTTGTGGGACGCCTTCGATCTGAGGATAAGAGAAGTGAAGAAGCAATTTTTGACTCGAAAAGTGCGTTTGGAAAAAGAAGACTAAAGACTCCCACGTTTAGCATATACCTACAGAGGACAGTTGTTGGAGGATATGATACTGCTAGCAAATCAAGAAGCTAATGAGTCTAAAACGCTCTATTTGAGTTTTCAGAATGACAAAGAAATACGGATTAAAGGATTTATGGCCTTGCAACGATCAAGGAATTCGGGTTCTGGACATCTTTGCAGCATGGAGTTTCGGGTTTTTACGGAACCATTCAATAACAATGGAGTAAGAGTTGGACTGTAGTTTTTTATATATCCTGTTATTACGTAGGATATGCTGGGACATATTCTATATCTAGCGTCGAGCCATACTACCGAACAAATCAAGAATGGAATCTATCATGACACCTTAAAGTCCGCAGAAATTTCAAGCATTTATTTTGTACGCAATAAATCATTCCAGATCTTTACTATAATATATTTTTCAGTCCTGGATTTGGTGGCAATGATTCGGTTTCAAAGAGCAAAAGTACTTAAGACAGTGGGTGAAAATTTACACCACGAGCTATGCGAGCAAAGTTTACTAAGGTCATTGAGGAAGTGAATCTCGAGGGAAGATCAGTGAAAAAGAGTAACTTCTCTGAATCAGAGTAACTTCTCTATGCAATCAATAACTTCTCTGAATAATGAGAGTAACTTCTCTATGTGATTAAGAGTAACCTTTCTAAGTAATCAAGAGTAACTTCTCTATGTAATTCAGAGTTACTTATCTATATAATCAAGAATAACTCCTCTGAATAATGAGAGTAACTTCTCTATATAATCAAGAGTAATTTCTAGTAATCAGAGAAACTCTATGTAATCAAGAGTAATTTCTCACGGTACTCTTAAGTTACATCAATATCTAATTCTGCGCAACGAATGATATCAACGTATGCGGCGACATCCACAACTAGAAAACGAAGTGCATGTTCTAGAACTATAAAATTACTGGCCAAATGACGTACGTCTGATGAGGAACTCCTGGCGAGCTCGAAACGGCATGTTCTTTCATGTCAAATATTCTGGGTGTTGCTCTATCTCTGTGTACGTGTTACTGTTTGTTTATACACACANCGCTCTAAAGTTTTCAGAATGACAAAGAAATACGATTAAAGGTAATTATGGCCTTGCAAACGATCAAGGAATTGGGTTCTGGATCTTGGCAGCATGGAGTTTCGGTTTTACGGAATCATTCAATAACAATGGAGTAAGAGTTGGACTGTAGGTTTTTATATACCCTGTTATTACGTAGGAGATATGCTTTGGGGACATATTCTATATCTAGCGTCGAGCCATACTACCGAACAAATCAAGAATGGAATCTATCACTGCACCTTAAAGTCCGCAGAAATTTCAAGTATTTACTTTGTACGCAATAATCATTCCAGATCTTTACTATAATATATTTTTCAGTCCTGGATTTAGTGGCAAAGATTCGGTTTCAAAGATCAAAAATGCTTAAGACAGTGGGTGAAATTTTACACCACGAGCTATGCGAGCAAAGTTTACAAAGTAAAAAAAAAAGTTTAAAAAAAAAAGGTCATTGAGGAAGTGAATCTCGAGGGAAGATCAGTGAAAAAGACTGAAAAAGCAAGAGTAACTTCTGTGAATGAGAGTAACGTCTCTATGCAATCAAGACTAACTTCTCTGAATAATGAGAGTAACTTCTCTATATAATAATTTCTGTGTAATCAAGAATAACTTCTCTGAATAATTAACTTCTCTATGTAATCCAGAGTAACTCCTCTATAATCTAACTTCTATATAATCAATAGTAATTTCTCTAGTAATCAGAGAAACTTCTCCATGTAATCAAGAGTAATTTCTCATGGTACTCTTAAGTTACATCAATATCTAATTTTGCGCAACGAATGACATTACGTATGCGGCGACATCTACAACTAGAAAACGAAGTGCATGTTCTAGAACTATAAAATTACTGGCCAAATGACGTACGTCTGATGAGGAACTCCTGGCGAGCTCGAAACGGCATGTTCTTTCATAGCAAATATTCTGGAGGTGTTGCTCTATCTCTGTGTACGTGTTACTGTTTGTTTATACACACACAATGTATATTACATTTGTGTGTGTGTGTGTGTGTGTGTTGTGTGTGTGTGTGTGTGTGTGTGTGTGTGTGTGTGTTGTGTGTGTGTGTGTGTGTGTGTGTTGTGTGTGCGTGCGTGCGTGCATATGCATGTAACTCATAGACTGCATCAAGCCTAAGCCAGACATGTACACCTCTAATTCAGATTCGATCCCAGTTGTAGATTCAAACATCTATACATAAATATATAAATTGTACCATTTCCTTGTCCACACAATTTGCCCCTCCCCCCCCCAACCCTTTTATTCCTCCTGTCTCCCAAACAGACAAGTAGACACATTAGATACATTGGATACATATACAATATAGCCGTGCAATACAGTTTAAACACCCACTAATAGCTCACCCCTCATCCTCATTCCTCATCCCTCATCTCATTCTCTCCTCTTTCTCCTCTCTCGTACCTACCCGTCCCCCCTCCTCCTCCCCATCCCATTCCCAACTCCCCAATTCCCACCTCCCCCCCTCTCCTCCCAATCCATTCCCAACTCCCAATTCCCACTACCCTACCCCCCCTCCCCTCACCGCCGGGCGTCCGAACCGGTGGCGGGGAAAGGGACCGGTTGGCCAGGCGTGCGGTCGCTCCGTGGACAGCGGGCGTCCGAATCCCCAGGGCGAGCGAGCGAAGTGCTGGGGTGGAGGACGCGGTTCTGGAAGGTGGGGAGGCTCGTCCAGAACTCGTACATCTAAAGGGGAGAGAGAAAGAATAGATAATATGTTTATGAGCGAGGAAAGATGAGTTGTGTGTGTGTGGGGGGAGGGGAGAGAAAGAATGGAAAATGGGGGGAGAGTTTATGTGCGAGGAAAGACTGAGTTGTGAGAGGAAGTAAAACAGAGGGAAAGTAAGTTTCTCGCTTTCTCTTCTCTTTCATTCTCATTCTCATTCTTTCCCTCTTTCTCTCTTTGGCTTAGCTTCCGAGAAAGCTACAACACAATAATAGAGCTGAACTTTTATTACAAAATAACATTGGAACATTCTTTAAAAATAAAAATAAAATAATAATAATAATAACGATACGGCTTGTGATTCACGGAAATCACAATCATATGAAATCAAGAAAAGCAAAGACATAAAAAAATAACTTCTAAATGTAATCCCCATTCCGAAAAAAAAGTTTTTTTCTTTCTTTCTTTTTCTTTCGAGCAGACAGAACAAAAGAAACGAGACGGTTTCCATTACGTCCCTTACTCATTAAACACTTAAAGAGTCTGGCCACCAATACTCACCGGACTACGCCCATCCCAGGCCATCGTGGGCGTGGGCGTGAGGCAGAGGTAGTGCATGGGAGAGGAAAAACCCACAGGAGTCCACCAGAAGCCAAGGGAGGAGTCGGGTGTTGGGTACCTGGCCAGGGAAGCGGAAGGCGGCTTTGTATCAATAGATAGATGGATAGACAGATAGACAGACAGAATATAGATAGATAAACAGATAAACAGACAGATATAGGTATATATTCATACAGACACACACACACACACACACCACACACACACACACACACACACAACACATATATATATATATATATATATATATATATATATATATATATATATATGCATGCACATATTTTTTCTTATTTCTATCTCTCTCTTACTCTTTTTGTTCTTTTCCTTCTACCTACTCGTCCCCCTCTCTTCTGCACTCTTTTCCTGCTTAATCTAATTTTTTCACTCTCCATTCTCCCTTCCATCCCTTTTACTCTCCTCTCTGTCTCTCTCTCCTTCCCACACTACACACACAACACACAACACACACACACACACACACAACACACACACACACACACCACACACACCACACACACACACACACACGCACACACACACACACACACACACACACACACACACACACACACAGTCTCCCTCCCACCAGAAAGGAAATTCCTGCAACGACCCAAGTCGACATCCTCGCGTAGCCTTACCTCGTGGCCGCGAAGTTCGTCCACATGATCACCATGAGGTCACTGAGGCGCCGGTCGTCCAGGTTCTTCAGGGGCGGGAAGGTCGTGCCGTTGAACAGGTACTGGAGGTCGTCGCCGTTGCTCACCCCTGTAGGTGGCAGAGGTCGTCAAATTTTTTTATTTTTAGTTGGTTATTTATAGGAATAATGCATACGTACACATATATATGCACATATATCTGCACACATTATATCTGTACATACATGTATACATATATACACAAATAAGAACACACGCGTACATGTGTACAATTAGGAAAAAAATACCGTTACCCTTAACACAATGGCGAGGCAGCCAATTATCACCATAATCCTACGAATGTAGATTTTGCGATACAGTGACATTACTATGTAAGTGATGGACTCCTTTAAAAAATGAAACACAAGTTAAATTGTCTGAATGCGAAATAAAGAGAGTAATGCAATGATATCGAGTGGCAACACATACATACGACGTCTGTTATCTGGTCTCCATTTTCGATTAGTTATCAAATTGGCTACACACAGCTATAACACACCCGGTGCCATGCGATTCGTTACAAATATTTCATTCAGCGGATTAACCGTAATTAACAAATCGCAAGTTTTTCGATGGACAATAAAATGCATGAAAAGCACCAAGAGAAACGCACACTTGCATTACGTCATTTTGGAAATGCGCAGTGAAATATTTGTTACTGTAAATACTCGATATTATTGGAGTATTACTGCTGTATTGTCATATTTCTAAAGCAGTAACAAATTCTTCTTCGTGTAAAACCGGAAGTGGTTTCTGGTTTAGCTTTTATTTTGTTTGTTGTTGTTGTTTTTTTTCTTTCTTTTTTTATGGTAAACACTGAAGCGGCGAATCCGAGAAGCAGCAAATAAAATTGATGTTGCCTTATGTAAGATTTCGTCGTAAGATGAAGAGTAAAAAAGATAAATCATTTATGAGAATATTTCATAAATATGGATGAAGACAGAGGTGTTTTTTTTTTTTTTTTTTTTTAGTTTCACACAGCCGTCCCACCTCGCAAACATTTTCTTTGAATCCGATGATTAAATCTGTAGTATGTGTGAATTTATTTCCATCGCATATGATCGGTTCAGGAAAAAATGTTTTCGAGTTTCGGAACAAGCTGCTAAAAAAATGTTTAAGGAATTTAGCTTCGGTTCCATATGTACGACGAACGAATGTGGGAGATTAACAACAAGAGAAATATATATCGTAAGAAATGTTATCAACGCTTCGTGTTAAACTCTACGGGGCGAGAGCCACGTTTCACACTTGTAGTAAGATTATTTCGTTATCTGTTTAATAATTAGGTCGTCCAAAATCTAGTAAATGCGTGAAAATTTGAAAAAATAGCTATGTACTTATCAACCTGTAAGCTATGTAACATAATAGCTCGAGCCATTTGTCGTTACGTATATTTCTTTTTTTCACCGTCATTTAAAGATAAATAAAAGCAATACTGTACATGTCGTTATTCTCTGTTGAGGTTCATTAAACCTAAATAAACTTGTTTTGTTCCCAAAAGTATAGGCCTTGCTACTTCCAGCGAATCGCAAAATATTTACAGAAAACTCAATTCTGGGGTAACTAACCATATTTAATCTTCTCTTCTCCGCCACGTTGACACTTCTAAAATCACCAACATTTAATGGAACTCGAGGGGCATTTCAATAACTTCGAGGGCATTTCAACAGTACACTGAATGCAAATCTGCCGAAAATATTTACGTTATGAAAGATACACGTCTTCAAATCAAGCCTGAATGTGCGAAAGCATGCAATTGCTACGGAAGTTTGGCTTCGCGACCATCAAAAGGAATGGTTGTCGGTAGCCACGTGCATCTATGGCGGGGATTTGGCTCTTAATGACGCCCGGAAGACAATACGCACGCATCCGCACACGCTCTAAATCAATGTTGTCCAACTGGGGTCGGCAACATAGATCATAAGGGTATGTGAACAAACAAGGACAACACGCACGCACACGTACACGCACACGCACAAAACACACACACGCGCACACGCACACGCACAAACACACACACGCACACACGCACACACTTCTATGAATCATCTTTTTTATTCGTATATTAAATTCGAGTATAATGACCAAACACTCATGCAATGCAATCTTTTCATAAATAATATTATTAGCATTAACCTAAATAAAATTGTTTAGCAAGGTGGACGGGGGGGGGGGGTACGTAACAGCACAAGGTACTAAAGGAAACAATTGGCGAAATGTTCGGACAACACTGCCCTAAATGACTTATGGAATCTTGATAAAGTCGAAATAACCCAACAACACCCCTCACACTTCATGTCTGCCCTGCTTTTTCGTGTTACACTTTCCCCGCAAAGTAACTTGTGGAATTCAGTGTCGAATAAGTAATGTCTCGCCACTTGTAGTTTTTCCACTAAACCGGCGCTTGAGGAGGGGGGGGGGTTATAAAGTGTCCAAGTATTTTTCACTAAAGAAACTACGTACATTGTGGAGTGACTATGCTATTTATGCACCAGCAGGGACACGCCTGTGGCAATACTGTACAGAGCGGTTTTCACTCTTTCAGGGGATGTCTCATGTCTTAGCGTCCATGATGGGTGACGTATTACACTTAAGGTTTATTTATTAAATTGTATATAAGGGTTTTGGTCTACACATGCCATCATTTCGACCTGATGTTCGGCCACGTCAACATCGCTGTCCCGTGAATCCAGAAGTATGGTCGCGCGCGCGTTATTCACTTAATAAGTAATCTCTCTCTCTCTCTCTCCTCTCGCTCTCGCTCTCGCTCTCGCTCTCTCTCGCTCTCGCTCTCGCCTCGCTCTCGCTCTCGCTCTCGCTCTCTCGCTCTCGCCTCTCTCTCTCTCTCCTCTCTCTCTCTCTCTCTCTCTCTCCCTCTCTCCTCTCTCTCTCACTCTCTCTCTCTCTCTCTCTCTCTCTCTCTCTTCTCTCGCTCTCTCTCTCTCTCTCTCTCTCTCTCTCTCTCTCTCTCTCTCCTCCTCTTCTCTCCTCTCTCCTCTCTCTCTCTCTCTCCTCTCTCAACTAACCCAAAACATTCATCACCGTGTTTATTTAACAACCTTTCTAACAGCAATCATTAAATATCAGGTCAACTGTTTTCTCTCTTAAGCTTAGTCTCTGTTACGGATATTGGTCGTTGCTCAACTTTCCTATAAAATGCACAGTTCCTTGAAACACGCATTAAACTTCGCATTACACAAAAAATTAAAATAATGTAAACATATGATCACATGTGGCGAAAGTGTACTCATATGACATAGATTTTAACCAAATGGCGGAATCTTTTACTTAAATGGACTGTGGTGAAACTTACCTGTTGCGCAAATGGTAGCGTGTGTTTATTTTAAAAAGGAAGTCCATCGCTGCGATCGTGGATATTAGAAGCAAAAAAAAAAGTGTCCATTAGTGGCATTACTTGAAATTTGAAACTCCCGCGCGACACTTATTCCCCCTGCTGGCCGTCATTTTATGGCGGTTTAAATCTCCCGCGCGACACATTTGCCCCCTGCTGGCCATCGCTTAAGAAATGACGATCGTTTTGCGCACTTATTTGTTTACAATTATTGATATCGAGTGGCGATTTTTTTAAATATTGAGATTTTTTTCTGTCTTACATACCTCATAACTTTGTTATTATTAAGTTATGGAGATAAAACCATAGAAGTTTCTTATTTTCGTTCATTCTGTTCGATAAATGTAAAATTTTCCTTCTAATTGAAGACTGTAGAACTAATACTATTCCCTTAATATTGTCAAACGAACACCACCATTAAACGAACCCCAACGGAACGAGACAAAACGGAGGACTAACGGAAAAAAAAAAAAAAAAAAAAAAAAAAAAAAAAAAAAAAAAAAAAAAAAACGGAGGACTAACGGAACGAAAAAAAAAAAAGAAGAAGAAGAAAAAAAAAACAAAAAGTACGGCACCCACCAGACGAAGGAAGCCTCTACTCACACGAATCCCCGGCGGACGTGTTGAAGATGTCCGTGAGACTCTGGAGGCCTCGGTGCTTCAGCTCGTAGGCGAACACGAGACCCCCGGCCATGCTGTGAAGCCGAACCACTTCTCGATGCGGGATTCGGAACGCTTCGTCACCCAAGAGCTACGAGAAAAAAGGGTTATAACGACAAGATTTTTTTTTTTTTTTTTTTTTTTTTTTTTTTGTAAGCTACGAGAGAAAAAGGATTTTTTTTGTAAGCTACGCTACGAGAAAAAGGATTTTTTTTTCGTAAGCTACGAGAGAAAAAGGGTAAAACGAGGATAATTTTTTTTGGTTTGTTTTTTCGTCAGTTTGGCAAGATCGTTTTTACTTTTTCTTTTAATGGAAAGGGAGATACGGTTGAATGAAGTTCAGTGAGACATCTGGCAAAGATATAGTTTGTAGTATATTTTTCTATAGGAAATCTATCAAGAATGTAAACCTATTTAAAGCAATGCTATAATGTACTACATACCACAATTTCCTAATATATTCACCAATACGTTGAATATTGACTATCACCATTATGACCAGAATAAAAAAAATAAAAAATTGAAATATAAAACCAAAACGATAAACAGAGATAGGCAACATTGACTATCACCATTTAAAAAAAAGACAAGAATAAAAACTAAACAAAAAGAAAATATAAAACCAAAACGATAAACAGAGAGAGATAGGCCTACAAACCTTGGCAAAATCCCCAACAGTGTCCTCATTCACCCTATACTGCGGCAGGTAGGCGCTGAAGGCCTGGCGAGCCAAGAGGACGGCGTTCTTCTCCTCCTGCACGTTCAGGATGACCGGACCCACCTCCGGGAACCTCTCCGTCAGCGCCTTCTTCAGGAAGGGCGTCTCGAGTGTGGCTGATAAGGGGACGCGGAAACCAGGTCGAAGAAGTTAGGTTTTGTGTTAGTTTTTGTTTCCCTTTTTCGGGTGTTTTCGTAAGGCGTTGTGGTTAAATTTGTCGGATTTTGAGAAGAGGGAAAGGGGGTACGGAGGGAGGGAGGGGAGGGAGGAGAGAGAGAGAGAGAGAAGAGAGAGAGAGAGAGAGAGAGAGAGAGGAGAGAGAGAGAGAGAGAGAGAGAGAGAGAGAGAGAGAGAAGAGAGAGAGAAGAGAAAGAGAGACAGACAGAGACAGACAGAGAAAAAGAGAGGGAGAGGGGGGGAGCAGCCTGACAGAGACACAAGCGAGAGCGAAAGAGGAGAGAATAAAGAGAAACCATATGAAAATGAGACATAACTAGACACGAGATAACAAAAAAAAAAGAAAAAGAACCCAAACCAAACATAACAAAGAAAAGACCATCAGAACAAACACAAAAAATCAAGCAAAAAAAAAACAAAAAAAAAACATAAAAGAAAAGACCATCAGAACAACACACAAAAAAACAAAAAAAAAAAAAAAAAAAAAAAAAAAAAAAAAAACCTACCGAGGGCGGGCAAAGCTCCTTCTTGGTTGACCCCCGATATAAGGCTGACCCTGTTAAAGCGGCCATCCCTCAAGAGCAAGGCGGGGTGGGCGGGCAAGAAGCTGCCGTCCACGCGCGGGGTCATCACCTGGGGGGCGTTGAGCCATGTCTGCGAACACGTGCATTGTTTGTTGTTTGTTTGTAAGGTATGTGTTGTTAGAGCG
Organism: Penaeus vannamei; assembly: GCF_003789085.1. Taxonomy (NCBI): domain Eukaryota; kingdom Metazoa; phylum Arthropoda; class Malacostraca; order Decapoda; family Penaeidae; genus Penaeus; species Penaeus vannamei. Next base: position 41,861 of record NW_020870221.1, on the reverse strand, counting down.
TGGATGTGCTTGTTTGAGTACGTGTCTGTGGAGGGGATGTAGGTATGTGGGAGTAAATGTGTGTATGGGGGTGTGTACGCGTGTGTGTGTGAGAAAGTGTGTATGTGGGTGTGTGTGTATGTGGGTGTGTACGTGTGAGATAAAGTGTGTATGTGGGTGTGTACGTGTGTGTGAGAGAGAGAAAAAGTGTGCATGTGGGGTGTGCGCGTGCGTGTGTGAGAAAAAGTGTGTATGTGGGTGTTGCGTGTGCGTGTTGAGAAAAAGTGTGTATGTGGGTGTGTACATGTGTGTGTGAGAGAGAGAAAAAGTGTGTATGGGTGTGTGTATGTGTGTGTGTGTGTATGTGGGTGTGTGTGTGTGCGTGTGTGAGAAAAAGTGTGTATGTGGGTGTGTGCGTGTGTGTGTGAGAGAGAAAAAGTGTGTATGTGGTGTGTGCGTGTGCGTGTGTGAGAAAAAGTGTGTATGTGGGTGTGTGCGTATGTGTGGTGTGAGAAAAAGTGTGTATGTGGTGTGTGTGTGTGCGTGTGTGAGAAAAAGTGTGTATGTGGGTGTGTGCGTGTGTGAGAAAAAGTGTGTATGTGGGTGTGTACGTGTGTATGGATGTGAGAAAAAGTGGGTTTATGTTTGAGTGTGTCTGTATGTGAGAGAAAGTTTTGTGTGGGTGTTTGTGTGATTCTGTCTCTGTGTCTTTCCTTGTCCTCTGTGAGTCTCCCTCTACATGTAAGAACAATCACGGATAAAAGTCACATAGTATAGTATAAAACCCTATAAAAAGAAAGAGAAAAGGATAAGTCAAGTCGTGAATGAAGCTTCGAAACGCTCCGAATCTAAATAAACAGAGTCACCTCATTTGGGTGTCCGAAACCGAATTCGAAACAGATTTGACAGATTGTGCGAATTAGACGTTATCCAAATGACCTTATGTATGGTATCTTGACCCTTAATCTAACCCTTAAATTCCGGTTAGCACGTACTTGCACCTAAAATATATAGTCGTGTAGTTATAGAAATTGTATTAGTCTTGTTATTAGCAGCTGCTAAAGATAAGAGATATAATAATGATCATAAAATGCAACAAGGATTATGATAACAAAAAGTAGAGATGGTAACAGTAAGAATGATAATGAATGTGTTAATGGTGATATATATAACAATCATAATGAAAATGAAGATAATCATAATAATTAAGATAATCATAATGATTAAGATAATCATACTAAAATGAAGATAAAAACAATTATAATAAAGAATATTAGATAAACAGCATATTATTATAATAATGATAACAAGAACGGCAAATCATAGTAAAAATGCTGATAATAATTACGGCAAATAAGTAACGATAACCGGCAAATCATCATAATAATTAAAAAAACAGTTAAATCTTCACCACAAAAACCGACGGGATGACGGCCAGCTGTTCAAAAGGCAGCTCCCGAAGACAGTCCAGGAGCGCAGTGCTGTTCAAATCAGCTGGTGAAGACGAGTCCACGCCCGCACACCCGAACGCCGCGCCCACCACAGCTGCATTCTTTCTGTGGTCGCACCTCAACGCCCACGGACTGAGGGCGTTGCCGGACTGGAGAATGACACGGCTGAACAGGCCTATGTGAACAGAACGAGGGGGGGGATGAGTGCACAATGGCGGGGCGATGTTCGGGTGAACAAAGGGAGGTGTGTTCAGGATGAGTCGAATATGATGTACAATTGTCAGGCGTGATTCGGTTGAACAAGGTTAGGGGTGATGAACGAGAGGAAATAAGTGCACGATTGCGATACGAAGTTCGGCTGAACAAGACTAGCTGTACAGAATGAGAGGAAATGTATGTACATTTGTAATATGCAAGGTTAGGTGTACAGAGTGAGAGGAAATGTACATATTCAATACGAAATTTGGTTGAACAATCCTAAGTGTACAGATCCAGAAAAAAATAATGTACTTATGCAATACGAAATTTGGTTGAACAATCCTGTGTACAGAACCAGAAAAAAATGTACATTTGCAATACGAAATTCGATTGAACAATATACAGAATGTACAGAACCAGAAAATGTACAGAACCAGAAAAAATAAATAAAAGTATATATGCAATACGAAATTATGTTGAACAATCTTAATGCACAGAATTAATGCGCAGAACCAGGAAAAAAATGTATATATGCAATACGAAATTCAGTTGAACAATCCTAAGTGTACAGAACCAGAAATAAAATAAATGTACATACGCAATACGAAATTCAGTTGAACAATCCTGTGTACAGAAAAAGAAAAAAAAATGTACATTTGCAATACGAAATTCTATTGAACAATCCTAAGTGTACAGAACCAGATAAAAAATAAATGCACATATGCAATACGAAATTATGTTGAACAATCCTAATGTACAGAACGAAAAGAAATGACCGTACAATTGCAAAACAAAATTCGATTGAACAATCCTAAGTGTACAAAACCAGATAAAAAATAATAAATGCACATATACAATACGAAATTCAGTTGAACAATCCTAACTGTACGAAAAGAAATGACCTTACAACTGCAAAAAAATTCAGTTGAACAATCCTAACTGAACGAAAAGAAATGAAAAACATGCAAAAGAAACGATTTTTTCAAAAAAACATTTGCAAAACAAAATTCGCGAGGATCCCAACTACACACAACCAAAGGAACTCGACCCCGTTAAACTGACCAGCGGCCTGTGGACTGAGGACCTGCAGGTGCGCCGCCGCCGCCCCCGCCCCCTGCCCGAACAAGGTCACGCGGAAGGGGTCGCCGCCGAGGGCACGGATGTTCTCCTTGACCCAGCGAGGGCCAGCGTCTGGTCCTTGAGGCCGAGGTTCCCCGGCAGCGCCTCGTCTTCCGTGGAGAGGAATCCTGCAGGAGGAGAGGAGGAGGAGGTGGAGGATGTGGATGGTGTTGATGGGAAGGATAATGGCAATAACAGCGATAATGGTATTTATGGTGATAATAATGGTATTTATGATGATAATAATGGTAATAACATGGTAATAATAATGATAATGGTATTTATGATGATAATAAAGGTAATAATAATGATAATGGATGATGATAATAATGGAATTTATGATGATAATAATGGTAATAACATGATAATGGTATTTATGATGATGATAATGGTAATAACAGTGATAATGATTATATTTATGATGATAATAATGGGATAATATTTATGATGATAATAATGGTAATAATAATGATAATGGTATTTATGATGATAATAATGGTAATAATAATGATAATGGTATTTATGATGATAAAATGGCAATAACAGCAATGGTATTTTATGTGATGATAATGGTAATAATAATGATAATGGTATTTATGATGAATAATGGTAATATATGATATGGTATTTATGATGATAATAATGGATGATGATAATAATGGTATTTATGATGATAATAATGGTATTTATGATGATAATAATGGTATTTATGATGATAATAATGGCAATAACAGCGATAATGGTATTTGAACAATAATGGTAATGATAATGATAATGGTATTTATGATGATAATAATGGAAATAATAATGATAATGGTATTTATGATGATAATAATGGTAATAATAATGATAATGGTATTATGATGATAATAATGGTAATAATATGATAATGGTATTTATGATGATAAAATGGTAATAATAATGATAATGGTATTTATGATGATAATAATGGTATTAATTATGATGAATAATGGGATAATGGTATGATGAAATAATGGTAATAATAATGATAATGGTATTTATATGATGGTAATAATATGATAATGGGATAATGGTAATAATAATGATAATGGTTTATGATGATAATAATGGTAATAATATGATAATGGTATTTATGATGATAATAATGGTAATAATAATGATAATGGTATTTATGATGATAATAATGGTAATAATAATGATAATGGTATTTATGATGATAATAATGGCAATAACAGCGATAATGGTATTTATGGTGATGATAATGGATAATAATAATGATAATGGTATTTATGATGATAATAATGGTAATAACAGTGATAATGGTATTTATGATGATAATAATGGTATTTATGATGGATAATAATGATGGTATTTAATGATAAATAATGTATTGTATGATGATAATGGATATAATATGTATTAATGGTAATTAACAGCGATGATGGTATTTGTATGACAATAAGGTAATAATAATGATAATGGTATTTACTTGTTGATTGTAACAATGGCAATAACAGTGATATGGTATTTGATGACAATAATGTAATAATAATGATAATGTATTTATGATGCATAATAATGAAAAATACCATAATGCATAATGGTAATTTATGATGATAATAATGGTATACTAATGATGATAATAATGTTAATAAGTAAAATGATATGGGTATTCATGATAGATAAATAATGGTACTTATGATTTATAATAATGGCTAATAACATGATCAATGGTATTTAAATGATGACAATGGTAATCAATAATTGATTAATGGTGTTTATGATGATAATTAATGGATGACAATTGTTAATAATGGGAGTATTGATGACAATAAGTGCATGATAATTATAATAAAGATATTTATGATAATTTTAATAATGGATATTTATGATGACGACCGTAAATGAATCAATTGAATTATAATCAATGACTATTTATGATGATTGTAATAATGGTATTATGGATGACAATAAAATGATAATAATTATGATAAAATTATCTTTATGATATACATCTTGTAATAATGATTTATTTTTTTTCTTTTTTTTTTAATGATATGATTTTAATAATTGGTAATAATTCATTGGTGGAAAGCTAACTGCTACATAATGTAATGGCTCATCGATGATTTGCACAATAATTTTGATAATGGTCAGAATTATTGTTGATATAATTGTCACAAAGATACAAAAAAAAATTATTATAATAACTGATAACTTTAAATCTTATGTTATATGACCATGCACTATATCAGCCACGTGTTACATTACGTTATAATTCCGACCATAAGTTATATAATCCACGCTCTATATTACTTATAGACATTTTTCCAGATTACAACAAGTTATTACTTAACAGCCAACTAACAACCACAACTACAGTACGAGCCGGAAGCCAAGGGGGTTACCGAGGCCACGCCTACTTGACCTGACCTAAGGTGCCAGCGCGTACTGCGGAACTTTGGGACCAACACGACGTCCCTCTTGAGCAGGGGCATGGGGGTACTGCTCCTCTGACCCCCCCACGAGGAAGCCCCCCCCGTGGAGCCACACCATCACGCGGCATGTCGGAGGGGAATACCTTGGGTGTTGGGGTGGGGAAGGGGTGGTTATTTTTTGGTTGGTTGGTATAGGTGATCCGGTGTAAAGACCTTAGCGGCTTATTTATATACTGGGTTGGTGGGCGGGCTGTGAAGTGTGTCTGCTGTGTTGGTGTGCTGTGCTGTGTGTGCTATGTTGTGTGGTGGTTGCTGATGTGTGTAGTGTGTGTGTGTGATGTGTGTGCTGTGAGTGCCTGTGATGTCTGTGTGATAACTGCAGAGCAATTCTAATAAATCACATTTGATAAATAAAGCTAAACGATACCCAAAACGCAAATACAAAAAATTATTTAGCAGCTTGAAGTTCGCACTTAATGCTGCACAATTGTTATTTAAAAATCACAGCTTCTAGAACACAAATTAAGATAACAGGTATAAGCCCAAATGAGAAAAAACAAAAAAAAGACTGAGAACACATCATGTTCCTCACAACACCTATTCAACTATATGAAGGAACACATCCGAGGCAACGCTCATACTAAAATCTAATAAGACACACTCACAGTAAAGGAAACACAACAGCATACCTATATATATTTTTTGTGTGTTTGTTATCTAGTGTTCGCTTGTACCCTTGCAAACCAATGTTTGTCAAAAAACCGTCATTCGCCACACCTGTAATTATCGCGATGGGTTGTTGCCATACGTAATTTTCACCCATTTATTTTTGGAAAACTGCCGGTCAAGTATCTATAGTTGTGACCAAGTCTCAGGAAAGACCTTAAAAGGAACCGAAAACTTAGCAGATATATATATTAAGATTGTACTTTGTATTTTTTACGTTAGTATGTTCTTTTATGCGTTTTATTTTATTTTTTTATACATGTCTTTATTGCCGTATTTTTACTGATCTGTTGCCCTTCAAGACCTTCCATTTATTAAATTACTAACCACGAGACGAATGTCCAGAATTTAAGGTGAAGTTGCAAGCCTCTCCCTTGACCAAGACTGAGGACGGAGCCAGTATACTGCCATACCCGTGGTAAGCGTGGATTATGCGGCCCAACTCTGTTCGAACTATATCGAACTCAAGTCGTAGCCTATTAATCAGAGAACGGGAACCTTACTTACTGTCGCAATTTGACAAAAGACATAATCGGGCAAATTCTACGGGAAAAGCAACATGTCAGATTAAATTGGAAACAAGAGGGAATATAATTAGACAACAGACGAATAATAGATCAACATCAAAACAAGATAATAATAGAAACCTACTAAAATACAGCAACAACGCAAGACCGTAAATAAAAAATCATTGAGTAACATGTCACATCGATCCAACAATACGATCATTCGCAACACTAATGCACGATAATTAGCGAATAAACAGTGAGAGCGACAACGAAAAAACACAGGCAACACAGACATACCCTTGCTGGACCGTGATAGACACTGGAAGGGATAGCAGTTCCTCACTCGCAACTGGCCACCAGCTGTTTTCCCCGTCGTAATCACGCATGCTCAGCTGAGGGACACAGGGAAGGGCGGCCACCTCAGACCCGTCCCGGGCACGTCGCTCCTGCCCACGGCACATCCTTTCCGCAGACAAGGGGTCGCCCAGTAAGGCCGAAGGAGTGTCGGGGGGAACAGGAGAAGAAGCTGATGTGCAGGGGATCCATATAGGCCCTACGTCGCCGGCAGGTCGTGACAGTGGGTGATTGGTGCGTCATTTTATAGCAATCAGTAGTTGATTCGTAAAAATATTTTGTAGAGAAATGTAGAATTGGTAAGGATGCTACATATCACAGTACAGAAAATGCCTTTTGGAACGGCATCATACGTAAAGATTCATTACACAAGCAACAATACTTCTATGAATGGAACCATATAGTTTGACAAAAAGCGAGAGGACAACCTATCGGCATCACTCAACCGACCCTGGACCTAGAGGCCTCCCGCCCGCACCGGAGGGTGGCCCTAAGGAGAATGAGCCCTCCTGCATCGCCCGTTATAGAAAGGGACCTTCCCGCGGACCCTCCCTCGGCGCCGAGATCATGACGCCCTCTTGGATGAGCTGCACCCTCCAAGCCGCCTCGCCCTCTGCCGCCACTCACACGCCCGCGCCACGAAGCAGCACCGGTCACCGCCCAAACAGCATACACGGTCTTAGGGGGGATAGGCAGCCAATAGCCTCATTAGTTGCTCTCGCGGTCTATAGGGGGGCAAGTGATAAGGGCTCGCCTGATAAAATGCACGTAATAGCACATGATATAAAGCCTGTGTACTGAATATAGTGGTTTGGCCTGTTGAATAATAATATAAGTAGTATAATATAACCCAATAAGTATATATATAATATATATTTATATAATGTGTGTGTGGGTCGTGGTGTGTGGTGTGTGTGTGTGTTGTATATATATATAATATATGCACATGGTGTAAATATACATAACGATAGTATATGGGAAACTGTAGGTATATATACAGTATATGTATATTGTAGTAGCTACTTTTTGCGGAACTGGGATGGTTGTCCTGCGAGAACTCTCAAGCATAAAAAAGAGAGTATTCGTCAGCATAATCCCAATTCATCTGATTTATAGAATGCCAAGGAGCCACGATATAGTAGTACATAGTGTAAAATATGAATGAGCAAAGACCCAAGATCAACCCTACCGAAGGACACCCCGGAAAGCTATACGGGGGAAATGCGAGCTGAAAACTTGACACAACAACTTCACATGAAACACGTTGCTGAAGAGGAAGCCGCCTACCAGTAAAAATTCAGTTGAATTATTTCAAATCTTACCACCAACAACAGACTGAGCTGAAACTCAACACTTGTGATTAACAGAGTCAAAAACTGCACTAAAATCTAGAGACAAACCTTGACTCAGGACCTTTTTCTGAAGCGAACTGCATTTCATGACCCAACATAAGCAATGCATCATTACAGCCGAGTCTCTGGAAAGAACAGGCCTCAAATAGACAAAAAAACGTTCAAAAACCTTATATAAATTGGGGTAATTAAGATGGCCTTGTAATTCAGTAGGTGAAGGCTGCAGTGGGCCCTTGTGATAGAGAGGTAACGGTTACCCAAGCGGCAGCACCCTGAAAATGACCCTTTACGAACTAAACCGCCTAAATTTACGGCTAATTCTGGAGTAATTGGCCATTTAGTCCTTTTAAAAATCAATGGAAACAAGCCATTAGCGTCTACCTCACCATATTCGTCTAATTCTAATAACAGATATTTGATTTCAAAGGACCTGAAAGCAGATAAATGAAAGCATGGTTATAGATAACATGAGAGAGGAAATTCAATATTTTAATTTTGGATTAAAACATTCTATTAACAAGGTAAATTTATCAATCGGAATAGTATGACACTACCATCAGGCTTCATTAAAGGAGGAATGGGATATTCAACACCAAACAGAGTGTTATTAATGTTGACACGTATTTATGAGGCTGCGACGCTTTGAGAGAACTTTCAAGTGTGCATATATTCTCCCACCAAGTGACGGTCCGACGGTTAGCCAGACCAGAGATTGTAGGCAGCATGTNGGCGTAACATTACCAAAGTGGTAGCACTCTGAAATGACCTTGCGAATAAAGCGCATAAGATTATAGTCAATTTAGTCTTTTAACATCAAGCCATTGGGGTCTCAGTTCAAAATGGGTTCCATATTCATGTGGACGTGGGGGACGTGTTCGTAGAGAATGTTTATTAAGCCGCAAGATGGTGTGGTAGAGTGGTCAGTTCCTTTCCGCCCCGACTTTGACCCCAGCATCCTGACGTCTGTGTATCAGTGCTTATTCCCAGCTGAGTCGACTGAGACGGGCAGCCAGGCTCGAACCCAGGACCATGCGATTGCAAAGCCGAGCGCTGTGCCACTTCTTATTAGGGTCTACTCCACCATATTCATTTATTATGATAACAGATACTTGATTGCATAGGACCTGAAAGCAAATGAAATTAAACCATGGTAATGTGTAAGCTTCCTCAATAGAAACATGTGTAACACTACCATCAGACTATATAAAAAGAGAAATGGAGGAATCAACCCCAGAGATTCTTGAAGCATTGCCATTATTTATGAGGCTGTGACGCTTCTGAAAGAACTTCATTTAAATGGGCATTATATTCAGATTTGGTCTCCTTATAAACATTAGTTGCCATATTTCGCATAGCAAAAAAAAAAAAAAAAAAAAAAAAAAAAAAAAACACTGTCAATGATATGCTCAAGGCTGGATGGTTCCCTCTTTCCCTCTTTGTGCAACCCTCCCGATGAAGTCCCTGAAGATGAGTCCTCGTATTCTACGCCGCCAAACCTACCAATCCAGCTCACCTGCCTCGCCAAATCTGCATGAACTCTCGTCAGCACAGCCATGAAGTCGCACTTCTACCCTACGCCACCGATACTTCCCACTACAGTAAGTGTACCTCTTCAGTCCCAGATGAACTAGAGCCCTACCTAAACCCGCCCGACCCTTACATATAAGTCGCTTTTTTAACGAATACACTACTACTAATTCTATTATAAAATTTCTCACTATTAATCATTGTTTATCAGACAAACAAAAAACAAAGTCACTGATATCTTACTCGGGACAAACTCACCTCGCGCCCCATTCCCCTACCTTTACCATTCTTTAATTGATATAATATTGTTGTGTTATTGTGTTTTTCAGTCTATCATATCTTTATTGCACGGTTTAGTGTTTATTTTTTTCTCAGAGCAAATAACCACAATTCAATTTATTAAATTACTGTAAATACTCGGTTGTCCCAGTCTATAACATTCTTGTTGTTGTTTACGAATTTACGTATTCGTTTTTTCTCTCTTATATGGTATATAGATTAGCAATTACTTCGTTACTGATTGTGTCTTCATTTCCATTATTTGATTTAAAACGTATCGTTGTGTTCTTTTGAAATATCACTTTCCTTTACATGCTGCGCTACCGCGCTTATCCACACACATGTCAAATACCGCTCCAACCCGTAACCCGCCTCTATAAGGGCTTCTTCACTTGTACTAAGTGCCATATGTTTTATAACTGATTCTAACGATGTCTTCTCTCCATTCAATATCTTGTCCTTAGTAATGCTGGAATTTATGCTTCTTTAGTTTTTAAGGTATAGGTGATATGTACATGTAACTAACTGGTGGAGTCGATTCTGATGCAATAAGGGTAATGCACTGCAGACATCATGCTTTATATAGGCCTATATAGTTATTATCCCGCAAATTAATTTTCAGCTGGCTCATGGCCGTAAAAAATTGGAATCGCGCCCGCCGCTACACGTTTTCATTTACTAACACTTACATTCATATGCCCGAGATACGCATGGTTTACTTTTTGTTCAGGCCAAGCTGCCTACACATGTCAAAGTATAATTACTTGCTTATTTAGCTCGAACATATGGAAATTCTTGCTCATTAAATTTATCTCTACAATATAATTCTACTCGCCAATCCTAACATATCCTGGTAGTTAACACTTCATGTGACACGTTACCCTTCTCATGACAAATGTTCTTATTACGCTCTCTATCTTCTAGCATTTTAGTAAGATTGACAAGTAACTTATCATTAATCATCCTTAGCCCTTTACTGGTCTGGTACACATATTTCAGCCTCCCTGAAGACATGTGACCCTTTGCTACTGAATATTGCACCTCCACCACACCACTATTCTGGTATGCGGTGACCTTAGGGACCATGGATCACCAGCAACCATCTGTGGAAGCATAGCAGACCTTGCCACCAGACGCGCCATCAGCGCAAATGATATTGAGGATGAGCCTTTTGCATGGCTGAGCGATGTCAACGATATTTCTCAAGGCCGGATGATTCCCTCGTTTGCACCTAGGCCCTGACAGCTGCCTTCCTCCTTCAGTTGACGCAGGTGTTCACTCTTTCTCTTTTGACACTTCCATGGCCTAAGCAAGCAAATGCCTTCACAAGGAATAGCTGCATAAAAAGACGTCTCGTCGGGCAGTGAGAGCAGACAGGAGGACAAGAGGCAGACGCATAGCAGAGCAGGGAGAGACAGGGACAGACGACGGTCTCGTCACCGCTCCGCCCTCGGCACCCAGGGTACTGGTCTCGTGGGGTCTCCCATCTACCTCCCCAATAAACCCTTCAGCAAAGATCCACTTTCATTTCTACCTGCTCTACACCCCAACCTCTACGTTGACAAGGACGAATGCGGTTAGCGACAAGGACGAATGCGGTTAGCGGACCAGAGATTGTAGGCAGTATGATTGGCCCACTAGACCTGGTGACATTGTTTATTAAACCATACTTCTTAATGTGAATCAGATTTAAGAGTTTTGCTGGGTACAACTCTCATCAAAATGTACAGCAATAACAAGTTCAGAGCATTAACAGGCCAAGGGGCATTATAAACATCTCTCCAAACAATGCAATCAAAAGCATGGTAAACATCATCCCCATTGATTCTAGCATTGAAGACTTGTCTAATTAAGGTAAAATCTGATATTGGAAAGTCTAGCTGGATCTTACAAAGTAGACTGCTGTGGTCAGAAGAAGCAATTGGCAAGGTGGACTCTACAGTTAATAAAAGATCCAAAAGATTACCACTTCTGTGAGTTGTACCAGCTCACTCCCAAATACATGAGATGTGTAAGGCAGAAATGCCGTCCATCAGATGTAGACACTGAACTCAGCCTTTTTGGTGCTCATTAAATTCACCTCTAAAACTAAAGCACAGTTTCCTGTCATTCTAATGAATGAAAATGCGTGAAGTCAGTAAACAATTATAAATGTCATTGGGACTGGGACATCCATAAAGACTAAAAATATAGAAATTATTAAAATGACAACACACTCACAACCATGCATTCATGACAACCACATTCGTAAATCATAAAACAAATTGCATTAAAACCAAGCTTAGAATATAAACATAAACCTTGGGTTCGAGGCAAAGAACTACATAGCAACAAAGTTTTTCAAAATTTGGTAAAAGTAACTCTGATGTGTCACTCATGTCTGTGATCAGAGTTTCAGCACAACAAATAATGTTAAATTTAGTCAAGATAATTGCAATTTCAATCAAATTCCTATAAAGTCCACAAATATTATTAAAACATAAGTTGCAATACTTTGAATTGTTAGGGTTGGGATTAGATTCAACTTCCCACAACAAAATAATTCCACATAAAAGCAAGAACATAAATTTGAGAAGAGAACTGTTATAAAAAAAAAACACTGAAAGCCTGCTGGGGACTGGGGACCATAGCTAATTCAATATTCATAATTAAAATAAGATGGAAGAGAGTAGAGAAAGAATATTATGAGAAAGAAAAGGAAACAAGAAATGCGGGGCTGTGCCTTCCTTCCAACGTTATTGGAAGCAAAACTTCTCATCTGCCTTTGCTATAACAGACCTATAATAACATCAACACTCATACACTTATTAAGGACAAACAATAACTGGTGGTGTTCAAGTGAGAATCTAAATGGGCATTTCCTCCACATCCAGGGTTCTGCAGGTGATGTAATGTTACTTCAAGGCAGCACTCCATTGAGATGGGTCAGTTGCATATCTCATAAAGACAGACTCAGTCCACATCTGATCTATGGTTTGAATTCTGACCTCAAAGCTGTCGAAGGATAATCATACAGACAATAGATTTTAATATCTTTATTACTAATTATTATCCAAAAAGAGTAGTCTAAAAATATTTACTTAGAGCTATTCTCAATTTACATATTACAGAATAGTAATCCATTTACCCAAACCCAATATACAAATTCTACTTCAATTCAAACTCAACAGTAATCAAAACAAGACTATATATTTCATAAACAATAGAAAACTATCCTACAAAAGTTTAAAAACATGTAGCACCATATCTGTTTACTTGTACTTATTCATTGCATTGATTGAAATTTGCATTGTTGTATTTTTTCTATAAAATCTTACACCCATAATTCACTACAACAAAGACAGTCTATTATATCACAAGCATTTATGCTAAAATTTAGTATACATCTTCCTTTGTCACAGTCGATCCACTGGTATTGTAATATTCATTGTCTACCACTGTATTTTAAATAAACATGTGTGCCGGGGGTAGGTCTGTGTAGGTTTTAGTGGGTGTGAGTTACTGGGTGTTGTGGATGGTCCATTGTGTGTGTATGTGGGTGGGGGTATGAGAATGGATGGGTGTTGCTTGTGCATGTGGATGTGTGTGGGTATGGGTAAAGGTGTGGTAAGATATGGGTGTAGGTATGGGCAGAGCGGGTCATGTATGGATGGATGTAGGTATGTATATTTATGTGTTTCTTAACTGCACCAAGGGCTGTCTTTGGAATTTACTTTAATATTTAACCTAAGCTGCATTTATCTATCCATTTCACAAATGCTAGACATGACTAAAATTAATTTAGTTGACAATATGATCTGATGAAAGACAAACAAAAAAATAATGAGAAAAAAAAACAAAACAAAGAAAATCAAGAAAGCAAAGATGAAAAAGCAAAATCAGAATAACAAAATTGGTACATAAAAAAGGGTGAAAAAATGAAAAAGAACAAGTTTAAAAAAGCAAAGAAAATAATCTTTCTCTACTGAAGCCATGACCTCACCTGTTGATGAAACCTTCCATTTCCCCACATTGTTTTTTTTTTTTTCAATTGGGGAACAATGATATAAGTTGCTGATTTATTGAACATTACGAACTACCAATTCTTCCAACTATTTTTTCTAAGGCACAATATTTAGCAGAAACTCTTCCAGCTTCTGCCAACTGTTCTGTGGTCATAAATGATGTATTCTTTATAAGACATTTAAAGATCCACAAAACTTAAGACATTTTGTTATGAATTAATCACCAATTAATATATACATACATGATTAGAGACTGTATGTATATTTATGCACACATGAGCACACACATAAGGCACAGCAAAAACAAAGATCAGCAAAAAATAATCTTCTACCTGAGAACTGTTTTAAGATTTTAGTTAACATTTCCAGTTTCATCATGATAATAAAATCATTACACTGCTTCTGGAAGAGCTATTTGAATATCTAGACACCAACATTTAAAAATACTGATACAAATACAGGTATTATGTTGCATTAAATTATCTTTCAATCTAGTGTAGAATATGCTTCAAATGCCAAATTTTGAAAGGATGGAATAATGAACACTTTATGCCAAATGGAACAAAATCCTGTTTTGAAATGCTTATTCTTAGTTATGAACAATGAAATGACAAATGTTCAGCACAAAATGTTATAGTTATACTTCTCTTCAAAATATAAATATTTCATCAATTATCATAAACATATCTGGACTAACTAGATAATCTGTTTCTCTGTGATAAGATCTTTTTATTTTTTATTTTTCATTTTTCTTGGATCTCATTACAGGTTACAGGAATTAATTTCCTCTTGTAGCAGCAATGAAAAATTAAAGTTGGAATACTTAAAATTACACCTGTCATTAAGTTATTTCTTAAATGTATGATGTCAACCACAATATTTTGTCCATTTCCAACTCCCATAAGAAATACATTTTCATGGCTCTTCCCATACCAGATACATGAAAGCTTTCAACTCTTGTTTTGATTTTCACCTTGACTGTGGTTGGTAAACACATAAGCAAAATGTTGAATAATGCCAACTGTCTTATCACATATGCTGAAAAAACAAGTAACTTTTGCTATTGACATAAATTCTTTGGGAAGAAAGGAGACTACAATCACAATTTGCTTATAATCTAAATACTGGAAAATCTTTGGAGTTGTTGATCATCTTCTCCTGCTGACGGCAAATTCTTAAACACTTGGCCACAACCTGTGAAAAGAATGTGAAAACCATCATTAAACTGAGGTCAAAATACTTAAACTTTCCAGAGAAAAAGGAAAAAGACTTTCATTAACTTTCATACTCTGAAATAAAGTCTACATCACTGACCTGCCTTGTTTCAGAAGGAACAATTATACCATCAATGACTGATCGAGATGCATGGTGAAAGGCACTGCCCACTGGAAAACTGAAGGCTGAAAGAGGCTTCCTCTTCTTTGATGGCTCCTGAAATAGTTGTCATCAGTGATGTATTTATCAGTTTCTATGTTCCAAGAACATAGGAACTGTGAAGAGCCAATTTATGTATAAGTGAATGAATAATGTATGTAGTATGATGAGTGAGAATGAGTTATATCTGGAAGCACAACATTTAAGGGGATCATGTTATTTATTTATTTTTTTAATGATTTTTCCATTTTTCTTGCCGATTTTGATGAAACTCACACCCTTTTATTTACACCCTAGCCTGATCTCTCTGGTCAATTTTTTTTCAAAACTGCCCGAACAGTTTTTGAATTATTGCCAAAAAAGCAAAAAATCTCTGAAAAAAAAAAAAAAAAAAAAAAAAAAAAAAACTTACCAAAGCAGAATATTTGTTTAAAATCCCCCCCCAAAATCATACAGACTTTCTGATCATTTTATTTTACAGAATCACCATTTATCTAATTCTTGTAGGAAGCGGATTTTTCGATTTCGACTTTTTTTTTTTTT
>NW_020870221.1:12500-23832 GCF_003789085.1 Penaeus vannamei | reverse complement strand
AAGTGAAATACTATGCTTAGTCATGACAGGGTTACGGTAGAAAAGAAAAAGAAGGTATTAACTCTGAGTGAGTATGCAATAAAAGGACCATTATCAAAAATTTAAATATCTAAATATTTTATACAAATACTAAATACCTATGATTTAAGATCTGAACAAGCTGACAGATGATACCAATAATACTAAAGGAGTCAACAAAATGTAACACAACATCTAATGCTTCTTACAATTATTACAAATTTTCCTTATCAAAATTTAAAGTAAAATAAATAAATTTTTCTAAACTACTACAGTTTCCATTCAGTACTAAGAGTTATTTACCATTAAGATCATCTGGATTCAAGCCTGGCTCCTCAGACTCCGGAGAGACAGGGGCCTGGGGAGGGATATTGAGAGTGGCTACGGTGTCTCTTAGAATTTCAAAGCCTTCCTCTTCAGTTGTGGCAAAGTAGTCGGTCACTCCACTCACACTACATTTTCAACCAGTGCATGAAAATGGAAGAAACACAATATCATCAAGGAGAATAACTCAAGAGAAATAGATAAAAATACAGTTGACATAACACAAATGAGTCCTCCGTACCTGCAGTGCACCTGAGCACCTCCTAAATCCTCTGCCGATATCTCCTCTCCAGTAGCTGCCTTGACGAGGGGTGGTCCACCAAGGAAAATGGTGCCTATCCTGGTGACAATGGCAGCATCCTCACACATGGAGGGTTGGTATGCCCCTGGAATATATGTCTTTTTTTTTTTTTACAAACTCAGTGTTCCTGTGCTTAACAAATTGCACTAATTTTGATAATAATAATGATAGAAAAAAATATTAACAATAATAATCATACCAATAATAATAATAATAATAATAATAATAATAATAATTATAACATTACTAATAATAATAATAATAATAATAATAACAATAATAATAATAATAATGATAATAATAATTATAATATCAATAATGATGATAATAATAATAATTCCAGTAATAATAATAATATTAACAGTAAATTAAGTTAATATGGAGTCAGCTAAAAGATGAAAGAGGTGAGGGAGAATGAGAAGAAAGAAGAAGGGAGGGAGAATGAGATGAGAGAGGAGAGGAAGAAAGAGAATGAGAGCCAGGCTTAAGAGGAACAAATTTAATTTCTGCTTTACAACTTCTATAAGTAGCTTAAAATCTGAAGATTTTTACTGCTGCATTGTTTAGAAAACTACCTACTTATTCAGATAGATTCAATATCTCTGAAGTATAGCTCACAATCATAGACTGTTTCCTTGGAGAAACACATGAAGAGAAAAAGAAGAAGAAAAAAAAAAAAATCTAACAAATACTTCAACAGTTTATTACCTCCAGCTGTGCAAGATCCACACACCAATGCCAGCTGTGGAATGCCTGCTGCTGACATTACAGGTGGATTGTAGAAGCCACGGCCACCATGGTTCTTGTCCGCAAACAGATCAGACTGATGGGTTGTTAAAATAATTTGTTAACTACAATGGAATTATTTAATAATAATTTTGGATTATGATATTCTCTGCTGACATGAGGTTCTTGAGATACAAAAAATCTAAGGTAGTTACTGAAGTTGTGTGATCACTGCTTATCTTTATTGCAAGTCAAAATTCAAGTGATGGCAAGGCAAACGGCACAACAGCTAAAAGAATAGAAGAATCAGTTATTGAATCAGGATAATGAATGTTAAATGCCTATACCTTGAACCAACTTTAGCAGAAGGAAAACAAAAAAATAGTAGAAAAAGAAGGCATGGAATAGCAAACATAGACCAAGATTGGTGAGGGAGTGAGAAGAGCCAAACTGTGGAGGGGGGGCTCTTCTGCCCACTGACTGATTTGTCATTTGGTAGTGCTGATGATTTTGAAAGTTTTGCTACTGCATTTGCTTGAAGAAAAAGAAGTTTAGTACTACTAGCTCTTTGAATTTCAGTTGAAAATTTGTTTGCTGTGCCTGATGAGTTGGTTAATGAGTGGAAAGAGGTATTACAAAATCAGACATTCTGTCACAAATGCAGAAGTGTCACCCTTAGTTTTTGAAATTTACATTCTTTAAATTTCAAATGCTGTCTCTGTTTACTTCTCTACTGCCTTATTCTATTCAGTTAACTATCTGATCAGTCTTTTAATATTAGACTACTCAAACAATACTCCATTATATTATTTTCCTTTTAAGTGATTATATACAAAATGCTACTACAACGTTAAGAAAAAATAATAAAAGTGCTTATAAAGTCCATACTTTACAACATAGACCAATCTTTTTCCCTAGTTGCAACTCAAAGAGAAAACACAATAGAGAAATTAAATGCCTACATAAGCTGCCATATCTTTTGCAATTTTTGATTACCTGAAGTGGAAGAAATCCACCTGCTGAATCTACAAGATAAATGCAAGGCAGACGGTTCATGGCACCAATATTTTGGGTACGTAGGTTTTTGGTGACGGTGATTGGGTAGAAGGTTCCACTTTTGACAGTGCCATCACTAGCTCCTACAACACAGTATTTCCCATGCACTTTGCCAATACCTTAGTAAAATGGGAAAGAAAAAGAACAAAAATAAAAATACTGTTTTCTAATAAAAACAATTGCATGCAAAGCTAGATAGCAGTTAGACTTCTTCAAAAGTCTCTTCTCTTTAGAGTAAATAACAAACTAGAACATTTATGAATTAATAAACAATTATTTCCCACTATATGAACATAGTCTTCTGAAATTTCAGCAAACACTACATATCTACATTTGGATTAAATTGTACTGTATTATCTGTTTGCCTATAATATAGATTAAAATCTTCAAAATTCCAAGAGAGACTCATAAGCTTCAAACACTTAAATCATTACCATGACGATAAAGAATATTATACAATGGAACACAAATAAAGAGGAAAACTCAATATATAAATAAGAAAAATCTGAACAAGTAAAATACAAATTTAGATACATTCTTTGCAATTTACTGATCTGGGTCTCTGTGTTTCTTTCTGTTTTGGTCCCTATGTCTGTTGTCAGCTCTGTTTATCTAGCACTTTCTGTCCCTTTCCCTCCGAATACTACTTTTAAAGGTACTTACCACAGATGACTCCAGCGGCTGGTACATCTCCATACTCCATACCAAGCCCAGCCAAAAGCGAGAGTTCTAAAAAGTCTGCATCATCATCTAACAGAAGTTTTAACTTGTCTCTGACTAGCATTTTACGATTTCTCTTGACATGAAGAGCAATTCCCTTTTCTCCACCTGTGAACAACATGGAAGAGGAAATTAAAGATAAATGAAGACAAGATTACTAAATACTCAAATCTTGATCCATGTTGCACACACTATATAATTTGAATATGTCTTAAACAACAGCAATACTAGTAACTAAAGTGCTTATAAAGAATCAACATTTCAATGAGGTTGGAAATTCCATTATGTGAAATTCACATTTTTTCTTATGTATCCCACATGTACCAGAATGTACCATGTGTGTCTTTAACAAGTGGAACTTCCAGCTACTAGAAGTATGTGAAAAGTATGATTTAAATGCATGTGACATATAGGCATTTTCTCACCTCCACCAAGAGCTACTTTGTTTAGTTGCTCTAACTGTGCCAGCTGCTCTTCAGCTTTGCGCCTGCTTTCAGCTAGTTGTGGGCATGAAAGGTCTAGGGGATCTTGGATTACTGGAAAAGGGCGAGCAACTGCTGACATCCACCTCACCAGAGAAGGAAAGGATTGCCATGATAACTGCTTTGTTATCAGGGCTGAAGATAAACTCTGAAAAAGAATAAATATCATATAATATATGTGTTTCCTAATATTCCCTCTTTCCAGGTCCATTTTCATGTGCCTAATAAAATCTTATCTTGACAAAACTGTAAAATTTAAAAACAAAGCTTTATATGCCTTGTTAAACACAGTGGTGTATATTTGGGATCCTGATATCTTATGAATCTGGGTACAATATCACTGCAAAATGGAATACAAATAATTATTTGGGTATTTTCTAGAACCAGTCTACATCTTAATATCTGTCATTATAAGTATAAATAGAGTGGGCATAGCTCAGTGGTAGAGCGCTGGCTTTGCAATCGCATGGTCCTGGGTCCGCGACTGGCTGCCCCTCTCAGTCAACTCAGCTGTGAATGAGCACTGTTATGCTGACGTCAGCATACTGGGGTCAAAGCCAGGGCGGAAAGAAACTGGCCACCCTACTGCATCATTCCGCGGCTTAATAAGCATGTTTCTCTACAAAACATGTCCCTTACTTCCAGATGGATATGGGACCAACTTTGATAGTATCAATGGATTCCTTATAAGGTCTAGTGCACATTTTAGTGCTTTCAGTTGGTACTAGGCAGCAATGGTGATGACAAAAGACCCATTTGGTGGGGAGGGAGTTAAGTATCATTAGAAAATTGCAGGATGTGATTCTGAGGTATTGGGAAAGCCAAGTAATTGCTGGGGCCTGCGTGCCTTCAGTGCTTGGATGTCTGCAATACTGGGTTTGTTTTGGTTTCTTATTTCATAAACCCTCAAGAATATCTAAAAGAAAACCATCTATATATTACGATATTCAATTTCCAACTGCTGTTTTGTGTCAAAATTAATGAGTGAATTTATATGAGCACCATTTACTTTTCTGAAGAAAAGAAATAACACACGCATAAATTTGTGAAATAACGTCACTGGAAATTATATAATAGTATATACTACGTCCAGACACAACTGAAGATGGCCAAGAAATAAAACAGTAACGTGACCTAGCAGGTCAGTGACTTTTTGACTTTCAAATAATGCCCACCCTATTACTTGCTAGTGACCAAAATAACCATAACCTAATTACCTTCGATATCATGTTCATCCAACCAAATATGAATTTCTACGTGTCGTTTCGTATATGATGAACAAAAAGAACGGAAAGTGAGAGCTGTCTGTCTTCTCCACTATCAGCTGATGATTGTAAACACCGGGAGGAAGATAGGTCTTAGAAAACGGGAAGTGTAGGGGGGACTGCGATCTCTTCCCTTTATCTGTTTATCCGTCTATATGTATATCTCTGTGTCTATCTGAATATGAAATGATCACTCCCGTCCTCTTCCCCACCTATCTCTCTCTCTCTCTNAAAAAAACGAAAAGAAACAAAAAATTAATAAAAAAACAAAAAAAAAAATTTCAACAAAAAAGAAAAAAAAACAAAAGAAAAAAAAAAGAAGACT
The DNA here is from genome assembly GCF_003789085.1 of Penaeus vannamei. Lineage (NCBI taxonomy): Eukaryota > Metazoa > Arthropoda > Malacostraca > Decapoda > Penaeidae > Penaeus > Penaeus vannamei. The sequence goes on along the minus strand of NW_020870221.1, from coordinate 18,615 downwards.
ATGTACTGAAATTGTGAATAATAGTGACTGGATGTTTACTTTAAATAACAAAAGGGTGTAATTTGACATTCTGATTAGTAATTGATTGCATATTCTCTTTGTTTTTATTTCAGTAAATACTACAAACACAAAGGTATGCTGCAATTGGATGTAGGGGCTTTTGCAAGTGCCCTAGAATTTGCATGTGATGTTAAAAGTGAAATTGTGGGCAAGCCTTCACAACAGTTTTTTGGTGCTGCTCTCGATGATATTGGTGTTGCAGCAGAAGAGGTTGGTTTTTATTAATGTATTCAGAAGTTTGTGCAGTACCTTTTAACAAGAATTAGCTTCTCTAATTTTCATCCGTGTTGATCAAATACAGAAATCAGAGAATTTTGGAAACTGTTAATCTATGTAGAGATACTCAAGTGAAGGCAATAACAAAACACGTACGAATTGTCTATTGGTATTCATCATTTTTTTCCCTTAAAATAAGAATCAAAATGACAGTGACAAAAACTCTTGTATAGATAATAAATTGTTAAGTGATATATAGGCAGGGCAATTTAGTGGTAAGAGATTTAAATTGAAAAGCTTTCATGCATTTATCACAGGTGGTGATGGTGGGAGATGACATTGTCTCAGACGTTGGAGGAGCGCAGAAGTGTGGCATGCGGGGAGTCCTAGTGAGAACGGGGAAGTACACATCTCCTTGGGAAAACCATCCATATGTGACACCAGACTTCATCGCAGATAATCTTGCTGAAGCTGTTGACAAGATTATAGAGGCTCATAAGAAATAAGTTAGTTGCAAGAGGATTATTGAGGCTCATAAGATATAGGCCAGTTGTAAGAGCATTTCAGTTCCTCTCATTTATTTGTGGCATTTTGATATTTTTGGAAGAGATCATGGTTGTAATACATCATGAACTGATTTGTTATTCGTGATTGTTGAAGCAATAAAAATATATATATTTTATAAATGGAATTTTCCTTAAGGATTTTATCCATTATGAAACACACACACACACACACACACACACACACACACACGCACACACGCACACACACACGCACACACGCACACACGCACACACGCACACACACACACACACACACACACACACACACACACACACACACACACACACACACACACACACACACACACACACACACATACACACACACACACACACACACAACACACACAGTACACACACACATACACACACACACACACACACACACACACACACACACACACACACACACACACACACACACACACACACACACACACACACACACACACACACACACACACACACACACACACACACACACACACACACACACACACACACACAACAACTGCTACAATTACTGCTACCACACCACTACCACACTACTACTACTACTTATTCTACTCTACTACTAACTGTTATTACTATTACTATTATTCTACTACTACTACTTCTACTTTTACTGCTAATATTGCTACTTCTACTACTACCTCTGCTACTACTACTATTCTACTACTACTACTACTAATTTTGTTTCTACTATTGCTACTACTACTACTACTTTTACTACCACTACTATTACTTCTACTACTACTACTACTAGTGTTACAAATACTACTACTACTACTTCTACTTCTACTTTACTGTTACTTCTACTTCTACTGTACTTCTTCTTCTACTACTACTACTACTACTACTACTACTACTACTACTACTACTACTACTACTACTACTACTACTACTACTACTACTACTACTACTACTACTACTACTTACTACTACCATTACCTTACTATGCTGCTACTACTTCTAGTCTACTACTACCACAACTACTACTGTACTACTACTTCTATTACTACTACATCTAATCTATTACTACTACCTCTACTCTACTTCTACTACTACTACTACTAATGATAATAATAATGATAATAATGTTAATATTAGAGTAGTAATAATATGATATAATAGTAATGATATGTTAATAGCAAAACGAATAACAAATATAGTTGATAATAATAACATATTTTTTCAAAACTAATTTCTAACAGGCAAAGCCCTCTTCCGTAAACAAGCAATCATAACTCATAAACCATAGAGATAAAAAGAAAAAAAAACGAAAAGAAAAAAAAACAAGACGAACTCTAAGTAAAAAAAAACAAAAAAACTACGAATGTTAATCAAATCAGAGTCTAAACGTCCCCTTATTGGGCTTGGTCTTCGAATCTGCGTCGCTCCATTTACGATGAGACATGGTAATCATATCAACCCCACCCCACCCCCACCCCACCCTTCCTTCCCCGTTGTTCCTCCTTCCTCTCTCCTTCCCCTCGATTCCTCCGTCCGTCCCCCTCCTCCTCCTCTCGTCCTATCCTCCTCTCTTATCCTCCCTCCATTCCTCCTCTCCGTCCCCCTCCTATCCGTCCCCCCTATTCCTCCCTCCTTCCCCTCCTATTCTCCCTCCCCCTCCTATTCTCCTCCTCTCCGTTCCCCTTCCTATTCCTCCTCTCCGCCCCCCTCCTATTCCTCCTCTCCGTCCCCCTCCTATTCCTCCTCTCCTTCCCCCTCCTATTCCTCCTCTCCTCCCCTCCTATTCCTCCTCTCCGATCCCCCTCCTATTCCCTTCCTCTCTCCGCCCCCTCCTATTCTTCTCTCCGTCCCCCTCCTATTCGCTCCTCTCCGTCCCCCTCCTATTCCTCCCTTCGTCCCCTCCTATTCCTCCTCTCCGTCCCTCCTATTCTCTTTCCGCCCCTCCTATTCCTCTCTCCGTCCCCCTCCTATTCCTCTCTCCTTCCCCCTCCTATTCTCCTCTCCGCCCCCTCTATTCTCCTCCGTCCCCCCCTCCCTATTCCTCTCTCCGGGTCCCCCTCCTATTCCTCCTCTCCGGGTCCCTCCTATTCCTCCCTCTCCGGGTCCCCTCCTAATTCCTCCTCTTCCGGGTCCGGCCTCCTATTCCTCCTCTCCGGTCCCCCTCCTATTCCTCCTCTCCGTCTCCCCTCTCTATTCCTCCTCTCGCGTCCCTCCTCCTATTCCTCTCTTCTTCCCCCTCCTATTCCTCCTCTCCGTCCCCTCCTATTCCTCTCTCCGTCCCCTCCTAATTCCTCCTCTCCTCCCTCCTAATTCCTCTCTCCAGTCCCCCCTCGTAATTCCTCCTCTTCGCGTCCCCCTCGTAAATTCTCCTCTCCTTCCCCCTCCTAAAAATTCCTCCTCCTCCGTCCCCTCTAATTCCTCCTCCTCCGTACCCCTCCTATTCCTCCTCTCTCGTCCCCTCGTATTCCTCCTCTCCTTCCCCCTCTATTTTTCCTCCTCTCCATTCCCTCTATTCCCTCCTCTCCGTCCCACTCCTTATTCCTCCTCTCCTTCCCCTCCTCTTCTCTCTCGTTCCAGGCTCTCTATTCCTCCTCTCCGGTGCTCCCCTCCTATTCCTCCTCTCCTTCCCCTCCAATCCTCCTCTTCCAATTCCAGCTCCTAATTCCTGCCTCTCCGTTCCCCTCGGCTATTCCTCCTTCTACGTCCCCCTCCTATTCTCCTCTTCTCCGCCCTCCTATTCCTCCCTCTCCGTCCCCCCTCGTATTCGCTCCTCATGCTCCCTTAACCCCTCACTATTCCTCCTCTCCGTTCCCCCTCCTCCTTCCTCTCCTCCCGTACTCCTATCTCTCGTCCCCTCCTCCTCATTCCTTCTCTCCGTCCCCCTCCTATTCCTCCTCTCCGTCCCCTCCTATTTCCTCCTCTCCGCCCCCCTCCTATTCCTCTCTCCGTCCCCCTCCCATCTCCTCCTCTCCTTCCCCTCTTCGTCCCTCCTATTCCTCCTCCTCCGTCCCCCTCTATTCCTCCTCTCCGCCCCCTCCTATTCCCCTCCTCTCCTCCCCCTCCTATTCCTCCTCTCCTTCCCCCTCTATTCCCCTCTCCCCCCCTCCTATTCCTCCTCTCCATCCCCCCCCTATTCCTCCTCTCCTCCCCCTCCTATTCCCCTTCCTCTCCTTCCCCCTCCTATTCTCCTCTCCTTCCCCCTCCTATTCTCCTCTCCGTTCCCTCCTCCTCTCCGTTCCCTCCTATTCCTCCTCTCCTGTTCACCCCTCTATTCCTCCTCTCCTTCCCCCTCTATTCCTCCTCTCTCTTCCCCTCCTATCTCCTCTCTCTCTCTCTCCTTCCCCCTCCTATTCCTCCTCTCCTTCCCCCCTCCTATTTCCTCCTCTCCTTCCCCCTCCTATTTCTCCTCTCTTCCCCTCTCTCCTCTCGCCCCCTCCCATTCCTCCTTCCTCCTCGATTCTCTCCTCCCCTCCTATTCCTCCTCTCCTATTCCTATTCCTCCTCTCCGTCCCCTCCTATCCTCCTCTCCGTCCCCCTCTATCCTGTTCTCCGTCCCCTCCATTCCCTCTCCTCTCCTTCCGCCCTCCTATTCCTCCTCTCTTCCCCCTCCTATTCCTCCTCTCCGTCCCCTCCTTTCTCTCTCCGTCCCTTTTTCTCCTCTCCTCCCGGCTAGTATTCCTCCCCGTTCTCCTGCCTCCCTCCTATCCTCCTCTCCTTCCCGCTCCTATTCCTCCTCTCCCGTCCCCCCCTATTCCCTCTCCTTCCCCCTCCTATTCCTCTCTCCTTCCCCCTCCTATTCCTGCTCCGTCCCCCCTTCTCCCTTGTCCTCCTCCTATTCCTCCTCTCCGTCCCCTCCTATTCCTCCTTCTCCTTCCCCCTCCATTCCTCCTCCTCTCCGTTCCCCTCCTATTCTCCTCTCCGTTCCCCTCCTATTTCTCCTCTCCTCCCCCTCCCTATTCTCCCTCCGTCCCCCATTCCTATTCCTCTCTCATCCGTTCCCCTCCTATTTTTTCCTCCTCTCCTTCCCCCTCCTATTTTCGCTTCCTCCTCTCCTTCCTCTCCTTCCCTCCTATTCCTATTTCCTCTCCTCTCCCCCTCCTATTTTCTCCTCTCCGTCCCCCTCCCGTATTCCTCCTCTCCTCCCCCTCCTATTTCTCCTCTCCTTCCCCCTCCTATTCCTCCTCTCCTTCCCCCCTCCTATCTCCTCTCCTTCCCCCTCCTTCCGCCTTCTCCCCCGTTCCCCTCCTATTTTCTCCTCTCCTTCCCCTCTATTCTCCTCTCCGTCCTCTCTATTCCCCCTCTTCTCTCCCCCTCCTATTCTCCTCTCCGTCCCCTCCTATTTCCTCCTCTCCGTCCCCCTCCTATTCCTCTCTCTCCCCTCCTATTCCTCCTTCCGTCCCCCGCTATTCCTCTCCTTCCCCTCCTATTCCTCCTCTCTTCCCCCTCCTATTCCTCCTCTTCTTCCCCTCTCATTTCTCCTCTCCTTCCCCCTCCTCCTATTCTCCTCTTCTTCCCCTCGTATTCTCCCTCCCTTCCCCGCTTCCCTCCCTCCTTCCCCCTCCTATTCATCCTCTTCTCCCCTTCCTATTTCTCCTCTCCGTCCCCCTCTATTTCTCCTCTCCGTCCCCTCCTATTCCTTCCTTCTTCCCTCCTATTCCTCCTCTCCGTTCCCTCCTTCCTCTCTCCCTTCCTATTCCTCTCTCCTTCCCCCTCCTATTCCCTCCTCTCCGTCCCCCTTCCATTACTCCTCTCTTTCCCCCTCCCTATTGCCTCCTCTCCTTCCCCCTCCTATGCCTTCTCCTTCCTCCTCCTCCTTCCCCCCTCCTATTCCTCCTCTCCTTCCCCCTCCTATTCCTCCTCTCCGTTCCCCCTCCATATTCCTCCTCTCCTTCCCCTCCTATTCCTCCTCTCCTTCCCCTCCTATTCCTCCTCTCTTCCCCCCCTATTTCTCCTCTCCTTCCCCCTCCATTCCTCCTCCCCTTTCCCCTCCTATTCCTCCTCCTTCCCCCTCCTATTTCCTCTTCCCCTCGCTTCCTTCCTCCCCCTCTATTCCTCCTCTCCGTCCCTCCTATTCCTCCTCTCCCCCTCCTATTTCTCCTCTCCTTCCCCTCTTTTCCTATTCCTCCTCTCTTCCCCTCCTATTCCTCCTCTCCTTCCCCCTCCTATTCCTCCTCTCCGTCCCGCCTATTTCTCCTCTCCTTCCCCCTCCTATTCCTCTCTCCTTCCCCTCCTATCTCTATTTCTCTCCGTCCCCTCGTATTCCTCCTCTCCTTTCCCTCCTATTCCTCCTCTCCGCCCCC
>NW_020870221.1:0-5000 GCF_003789085.1 Penaeus vannamei | reverse complement strand
TCGTCATTCCTCCCGGTGAAATCAACTCATCAAAAACTGCCTCATTTCAACTTAAGCTACGGCTATTCTCCTGCAAATAGTCTCTACGCTTCCCACATCTTTCTGTGTTGTTGCCTCATCTAGTAAACTTTATTCCAATTCAGGGTATAGAAATAAATCAGCACTTTTATGAAGTGCTTCTTAATAATCACAAAATCTTTGTTCCGTGAAAATGAAAGTATAATTAAATTCATTCCCAAATTAGTATTGTAAGGAAAGATATAGTTGTATTATAGACTTTCATATACAGATTATGCTGCATTCCCGTAACTTGTATTTCATCCATTTTTACGAAATTAATACCTTTGCCAAGACCACATTTTTACGTTCTATGTGCAAGGGTCCTAGATAAGCCAGGGATTAGCCAAATGATGGAGAGGAAGGAGAGGCCGAGGGAGAAGGGAATCAAGGGAGAGAGAGGCGTAGAGAGGAGAGGAACCGAGGGAAATAAGACAAGAGGGGAGGGGAACCGAGGGAATAAGACAAGAGGGGAGGGGAACCGAGGGAAATAAGACAAGAGGGGAGGGGAACCGAGGGGAATAAGACAAGAGGGGAGGGGAACCGAGGGGGAGGGGAGGGAACGAGGAAATAAGACAAAAGGGGAGGGGAACCGAGGGAAATAAGGAGGGGAGGGGAACGAGGGAATAAGACAAGAGGGGGGAACCGAGGGAAATAAGAGGGGAGGGGAACCGAGGGAAATAAGACAAAAGGGGAGGGGAACCGAGGGAAATAAGACAAAGGGGAGGGGAACCGAGGGAAAATAAGACAAAGGGGAGGAACCGAGGGAAATAAGACAAGAGGGGAGGGGAACCGAGGGGGAGATGGCCCGAGTGGGGGAGGAGGAGGGGAAAGGTGCCAAAAAGGGAGGGGAATCAAGAGGGACGAGAGGCGGAGAAGGGAGAGGAGCCGAGAGGAGAGAAGGGCTAGAGAGGTCAAAGGTGCCGGGAGGTGAAAAGGAGGGTAGCGGTTCACTAAAGTTTACATGGTCACGTGTCCCGCTCATTAGTGCCGTGGGAATGCTTTGCGGAATCGAAGTGAAACGACAGGAGTTGTGCTGGTTAAGACTGCGTTTCTTGTGTCGATTGTAATAATGATAACACAATCAATTACGATAAATATAAAAAGAAGAAAGAAAATAGCATAAAAATTCCAGCGTTGTGTTATCATCACCACCGCTGCCATTGCTCTTACTTATACTAATTAGCACTAATACTACTTATCACATATAATTGCATCAATGATATTCATTATCACTATCATCTTATTATCATTGTCATGATTGCTATCATCGTTATCAATATTTCAGTATAACTATTATTGTCATTATGATTATAATCTTCATTATCATTATGTGTAATGTTATTATCACCATTGTCATTATCATCATCGTTACTGCTATTATCGTATCAAATCATTAGTATCATTATTATTATTATTATTACTACTAATATTGTCGTTACTATTGCTTTTATTATTATAATTGTTATTGATATCATTATCATAATGGTATCAATAATTACTATAACCATCATTTATGTCACTATTATTACTATTACTATCATTATTATCCTCACCATCGTCATTATCATTATCACCATCCTCATCATTATTAATATAATATCATTATGATTATCATCACCATAATTACTACTAATGCTACTGTTTCTAAATCCATGGTTGCTATCATTATTATCATTATTTTTTTGGTAACGTTGGTTAGCTAGCAGGATAAATCCAAGTTATATATATATATATATATTAATATATATATATATATATAATTATATATATATATATATATATATATATATATATATATATATTTTTTTTTTTTTTTTTTTTTTTTTTTTTTTTTTTTTTTTTTTTTTTTTTTGTCAGCCCAATTTAGATGCCATCAAAGTTTAGATCCAGGAATTATTTAAAGGATTTATTAGCATTGCGAGAAACATTGGGAAACACGGACGTCACCAGTGTACTCGAGAAAGGTGATTTCAGTGTAATTCTTCAAGTATGATTAAAAAATATATATATTCATTTTTTTTTTTTTTATTATTATTATTTTTTTGTATCAGTGACCCTCTTGCCATGGCGGAGGTATGCGCTCTCTGGGTGCTTCTAGTTATCAATGTTATTTTTCATTAATATCATTCCTATTGCTATTCTTACTATGATTGTGTTATCTTGTTAATGTTATCATTATATTATCGTTATTGCATTTACTGCCATTCCCTTATAATCATTAATTTATTTTCATTATTATTGCTATTATTAATTATTGATAATAATTCCACTTTCTTTATCGCAAGCATTATCATTAGTATTATCAAAAATGTTTAAAATTAATGTATTCTTTATATTGTCATTATCATCATCATCATCATTATCCATATATAATAATAATCATAATAATAATAATTGTTATTATTAGTTATATAATCATCATTGTTATCATTACTGACATTATCATTATTATAACTCATCATTTTATTATTACAGTCATTATTATTTTGTTGATAATGAAGATGATAATGATGACGATTATGATGATTGTGATGGCGAAATATATATCCCGTTATCTTAGAAATTATCATCATTATCATCACCATAGCTATTAGTACTATTATTTTCATCACTATTAGTACTATCATTATTATTATCATTATCATCAATATCAACATCATTATCATAATTATCATCTTTATCATTATTAGAGTATCATCAATATCATCTTTATCATTATTACAGTATCATCAATATCAACATAATTATCATTATTATCATTAATATCTTCATCATTATTATAGAAATCAAACTCACTTCACTGCTCCCCGAATTCCCGGGACTCGTCGGGCGGAAGTAGGCCGGCAGGGGGCGTGGCCTCCACAACGCCTTCTGCATGAGAGTTGCATGATGCAGTCTTGAAGGCAGCGGTTCCCTTGGCGTTCCTCATGGCGCGTCAGTTTCGGCCTACTAACCTGATCTTCAACGGTATGCATATTTTATTTTGGTGTTATGGTCTGTACTTTTGCCTGATTTACTTGTATCGTATGATTTTCGCTTAAGGAAAATAGATTTACCATTGCCGCGAAAGAAGAAACTTTCTCGTACGAAGCCATAGGTCCAAGAAACCCTTCACATCCGGTTTATAAACGATCTTTTCCCCCCTCCCCCTAAAAAATAGGAAAAAAAACATGGCGGAGAAGAAATCGCTAATTGTCATGATGAGACGAACCGCCATTGTTGATTCCCTTTCTTCTTTCCAGCAGAGAAAACACTCGGGGGCGAAAACGAACATTTCTGGATACATTCTAGGGAAAGTTTCCCCTTCGGAGAGAAGATCTGACCAGTCTCAGCGCCTCCCGATGGCTGCACTTCCGCTTCGGGCCAATTTACCTTTGTAGTCCTCCGTTTACCATAACCGGCCATTATGCTATTGGACTTGTTGGCATGATTAGCGGACTGAATGAACTGGGAAAATGGTTCGCTCTACAAGGCGGTACGAACGGATGATGAGCAGCGGGTCGCATCCTTCGATTTCGGCGCCAACAGCAATGGGATTCCGAAGCGGGACACCAATGCGACGGTAATGAGAAAGAGAGGGAGAGAAGGAGAGACTGCGAGAGAGAGGGAGGGAGGGAGGTAGCGAGACATGGAGAGGGAGGGCGGGAGACATGGAGAGACATGGAGGAGGAAGGGAGGGAGACGAGAAGGAGGGAGAGGAGAGGGAGGAGGAGAAAGAGAGGGAGATAGAGGGAGATAGAGAGAGGGAGGGAGAGAGAGGGAGGAGAGAGGAGAGAGAGGGAGAGAGAGGAGAGAGAGGAGAGAGAGGAGAAGAGAGAGAAGAGGAGAGAGAGGAGAGAGAGGAGAGAGAGGAGAGAGATAGAGAGAGGAAGAGAGAGGAGAGATAGAGAGAGAGAGAGAGAGAGAGAGAGAGAGAGGAGAGAGAGAGAGAGAGAGAGAGAGAGAGAGAGAGAGAGAGAGAGAGAGAGAAAGGAGAGAGAAATAGAGAAAGAGAAAAAAAAGATAGAGAGAGAGAGAGAGAGAGAGAGAGAGAGAGAGAGAGAGAGAGAGAGAGAGAGAGAGAGAGAGAGAGAGAGAGAGAAGAGAGAGAGAGAGAGGAGAGAGAGAGAGAGAGAGAGGAGAGAGAGAGAGAGAGAGAGAGAGAGAGAGAGAGAGAGAAGAGAGAGAGAGAGAGAGAGAGAGAGAGAGAGAGAGAGAGGGGGGGGGGGGGAAGAAGAGAGGAGAGAGAGCCAGACAGAGGGAGAGAGCAGAAATTTAATAGATAGATTCAGTGACAAAGATAAATCATGAAATAAATAAATATACAAAGAATATATATATATATATATATATATATATATATATTATATATATATATATATTTATTTATCTTATAATGTATGTGTGTGTGTGTGTGTGTGTGTGTGGTGTGTGTGTGTGTGTGTGTGTTGTGTGTGTGTGTGTGTGTGTTGAGTGTGTATCATGTATCTGTTTAAACACACACACACACACACCACAACACACAACACACACACACACACACACACACACACACCCACACACACACATATATATATATATTATATATATATATATATTTATATATATATATATATATTTATCTACTATATAGCAAAACAAATATATATATATATATATATATATATTATATTATATATATATAATAATATATATTATATTTATATATATATATATATATATATAATACATATATATATATTTATATAATATATAATATATATATATATTATATATAATATATATAGAGAGAGAGAGAGAGAGAGAGAGAGAGAGAGAGAGAGAGAGAGAGAGAAATATCTGTGAATATATATACATACACATATACATACATATAATATAATAATATATATATGTATATATTATATATATATATCTAATAATACATACCAAAACATTATATACTAATATATATATATATA
>NW_020870220.1:70000-77500 GCF_003789085.1 Penaeus vannamei | reverse complement strand
TTATCACTATTACTACTACTATTATCATTATTACCAATATCATATATATAATCATCATTATTAACATTAACAATTATGCATTATCCTCGTTATCATCATTTTTATCATTATCATTATTATTGTAATGATTGTTATAATTATATTAATTGTTATTATCAAAAATATTTTCATTACCATTGTTATATATTTTTTCATTATTATTTATCATTATCATCTTTATTAGCATTATAATAATTATTATTGTTGTCATTATTATCTTTATTATTATTATCCTCATTGTTATTATTGTCATTATTACTTTTATTATTTTCACTATCATTTTTACTACTATCAGTACTACTAGTACTACAATCATTATGAGTATAATGGCTGCCATTGTCATTATTTCTATTATCATTATCAATATCTTTTCCAACATTATCATTTTTTTTTCCATTATCATTATCATGACTGATGTAATTGTTATTTCTTATTATCATTGTCACTTTAAGTACCAGTACTTTTACAATAATTATAATCATCCTTATGCTTATTGTCGTAATGATTACCCTAATTGCCATTATTACTATTGTTCATATTAAAATTGTTTTTGTTATTATCATTATTATTATAGTTGTTATTATCATTATTATTATCATTATTGTTATTATTATCCTTATTATTATTATCTTCATTATTATTTTTTTTTTTTTACTGTTATAATTATAATTGCTATCATTAATATTATCACTATTATTACAATAGTCATTACCATCAGTATAATCCTCATTATTATCGTTATCCTTATTATCATCATTATGATTGTGTCAAAGTAGTTTCATGTGTGAAGGCATATAAAGTAAATGTACGTACGAATATATATATATATATATATATATATATATATATATATATATATATATATATATATATATATATATATATACACTGACACCCTTATAACTTTTACAGGTCCCGAGTTCCTATTTCAACTCCCTGCTCAGTTGGCAATTCAGCGAAGAAGAAAGACGCCAGAAAAGGGAGAATCAGCCAACGACAGACGTCAGCAGCGCCATTACTCCCTTCCGTGCAATCCTCACACACGAGGCCCATTTCCCGCAGCCAGGCTAAGACAGCAAGGGGAAGAAAAACCTCCTAAACACCTTAATTGCTCACCGCTATCTTATCTCCTGCAGGGCGAGAAAGCCGTCGTCATCACGGCAATGGCACCCTGGGAGCCGCACCGGGGGAGAGGTCGTTCGAATTTAAAACTTTTTCCATTTGATTAGCATGTCGTCATGACCTCCTTCCCGCCAGAGAGCTTTTCCCAGCGCCGCGATGCCATCTAGCGGCAGCCAGAGTAAACAAGGCTAGCCAGGGAGAGCACCTAAGGGGACGAAATGGCCCAAGTTTTAAGTGACTGACAACATATTTTTACGCACGCCCCCCCCCCTCCCCCCTCCCACCCCTCTTGGAGTCGCCTTTGCCTCCCCAATCCTCGCACGGCGTCCGCCTCTCCTCGCTGCGTCGCGCTAACTGAAAAGGAGATAAGGAAAGCATGTGTGAAGGAAGGAAAAAGGGGTCTGGAGTGCTCTCATTTTTCTTGTGTAAACTTCATGTATTAAGATGTTGTGCTTGCTATGATTGCCTGGCCGCGACCTAAATGAATAGGTAGGAAGAAAAATATTACATAAACTAGGCTTTTTTTTTTTTTTTTTTTTTTTTAAGAAAAAATATTCCCGTTATCATTATGATTACTACTAATATTATTACTATCATTACAATAACATTAATGATAGTAATAATAATTATTATTTTTGTTGTTATTATTATTATCATTATTATTGTTATTATCATTTTCATTATTATACTTATTATTTCATTAGCATTATCATCATTATTATCATCATTTTCATTATAATCATTATTATCTTCCTACTCCTCCTCCTCATCATCATCCTCATCATCATTATCATCATTACCATCTGTATTATTACTAGCATTATCATTTTTGTCGGTTATTCTTATTGCATATATTGCCATTATCATTATTGATATTATTCCATAGATACTGCCAATGGCAAAGCTCAAAGTGTGTTTAGTAGAAGTATTCTTTTATCATCATTTTAGTTTTACCACCTTTGTTAATACTATCCTACTTAATCTTTTTCATATTATCTTTAACTTGAAAATAGTTATTATCGCACTTTTAATTATAAACATTGTCAAGTACTTGTTGATGCATGCACTTTTATATCGTGAAATGACGTTCTGTTATAAACCTCACTACCTATGTCTATCATGATACGGTACAGTAGTCCGTCCTGATTTGATTATGGCAACACACACACACACTCACGCACACACGCACGCACGCACGCACGCACGCACGCACCACCACACCCACACACCACACACACACACACACACACACACACACACACACACACACACACACACACACACACACACACACACACACACACACACACACACACACACAGCCCACCCAAAAAAAAACCGTTTGGGTGCAGATGTACCGGATTCGATAAGGGTTATTGTACACATTTATCCTTCCTCACTATTGCGAACATATCACATCCATAGGGCGTTTTACAATCTTTAAATGATAACCGCTGCGAGAGACGGTGCATTCGGTCGCCTCAAAATAGACTGCATTTCAAATTGAATCTTAAAGAAAACGGATGCGCGTATCCCATTTTCTTTTATTGGATTGCACTATCTGATCTGATCCATTTGTTGTTACCCGAACTTTCCTTGTTCCTGTTAGATTTGAATATAAAGTTTCCACTGCTTGGGGAAGCTTCTTCGAGCTATGCTTGTGTTTTGGAAAAAACACCGTTTCGTTGCTCTAGCTTGTGTTGGATGGTGGCAGTGTTGCTTTATTGATTTCCGAGGCAGTCAAGAAAGAGAGGAGGAAGAAAAAAATCGTTATCTTTATTTACGTATACTATTTTGTACGAAACGAAAGAGGGTAACACTTCATTGTTGCTTTTGGCAACGCTGCCTAACTTGTGTTGTCGGACATCGGCAGCACTTTTTCGCAGCAAAATGAGCACAAGTCATCAAATTTTATTAGTGTGTCTCCCTGAGGCATGAAGTGACATGGTGGCACGAGGGCGAAGGCTGGGCGGCTCCGAAAGTTGGTTCCGACCATTATTTTTATGGCCGCTTGTTTTCCTCATGAGTTGTTTCTTTTTTATTACAATGTGTTTTTGATAGGGAAGAGGGAGGGAGAGGGAGAGGGAGGAGGAATTAGAGGGCGAGGGAGAAGGCCATTGAGGGCTAGGGAGAGGGAGACGAAAATTGAAGGAGAGGGAAGCAGAAAACAAGGGAGAGAGAAATAAACGAATTAGGGTTAAGAATAAAGAAGGTAAGGGAAATAGATGGCGAAGGAGGGTTAGACAGCGAGAGAGATAAAGGGCAAGGGACAGGGGGACAGAAGTTGAAATAGGAGATAAAGCAAATCAGTGAAGGAGTAGGACACTGAGGGCGCCCGAGAGGAATATAAAGGGTGAAGAAGTAAACAGAGAGAAAGGGAGACAAAGGACAGGGGGGAGTAGATAGAGAGCGAGAGAGATGGAAGTACAGTGCAATGAAGGACGAAATGCGTCAGGGGGAGGGACATAGAAGGGGAGAGTGAGGTAGACGGCAGTAGAGGGAGGTAGAAGGCGAGGGAAAAGTAGATTGAGCGTGGGGCTGAGGGAAATATGGGGCGAGGGAGAGCGTAATGGCGGGCGAGGGAAAGGGAGATAGATAAAATCAGAGAGAAAGATGGAGTGAGGAACAGAGAGATAGAAAGTGTGTGTATGTGTGTGTGCGTGTGCGTGCGTGTGTGTGTGTGTGTGTGTGTGTGTGTGTGTGTGTGTGTGTGTGTGTGTGTGTGTGTGTGTGTGTGTGTGTGTGTGTGTGTGTGCGTGTGTGTGTGTGTGTTTGTCTGTATGTGTGTGTGTGTGTGTGAGAGAGAGAGAGAGAGAGGCGAAAGTAAGAGGACGAAGAAAGAGAAAGAAATAGACGCCATAGCCGAGAAGAGAGGGGGAAATGAGGAATATCACCAGTCAGAACGACTATAAAAATAACCACACAAACATTTATGAAAGTGGATTTATCTCGAAATGGATTCATCATACGGGAGAGAAGTTGTAGCTGATGAAAAGGCCGATTGACCGCTATGCCATTTCCACTTTCCATTCCCAGCATCAAGATTTCAAAATCACTTAATATCCGGCGCGATGTGCTTCGGTCCATTTAGAAGGTCGCTTTATGATATTTGGACTTCCACGCGCATCAGAGGACTCGGTAACCGATATGTGTTTACGTGTGAAAAGTAGTTAGGATGTAGAACTTACAGTGTGTTGGCATTTAGAGGATATGTAGATCATTCCTCCTAGTTTCGTGGTCTTTGTAAAAAGGTCTCTTTCTTAACTGTAATGGTAAATGGTACGTTTCTATTCATATCTATATAAAATGTAATGCAGATATGCGTATATGCCATAAGTACAATGCCTCATATTAAATCTGTTAATATATTCCCTTAAATCGTAAACATCCTGTAAAAGGATTTGTGTGCGGACACCCGTGGGAAGAAAAGCACAATAAACGGAGTTCCAGTCGGCCAGGAAAAGGAAAGAACATCGATGTTAGAACAGATTTTTCTTCCTAGAATTTTACCGAATAAGCACATTTGTTTCACCTGAGGAGTAAGTATATCGGTGTTGATATAAAATTCCTTCTCAAAAATGTTTCGCCTCCTGTGCGTTCAGTTAGACGAAGGAATTGCTTGTCTTTTCGTTCCCTGCATTGTCAGAGAAATATATATATCCCTTCAAGGCTCAGAGTTACCGAGGGAAATAATTCTCAGAAGTCTCTAACTAGACAGTTTCATCCCCAGCTTGAGGAACACGGTAACTGCAGCAGTTACAGCTGTCATGGCTGGCTTTTACTTTCCGGAATTCCTCCTGTGATTTATTGATTTATTTTAGATTTATCAGGTTCCGTTCTTTGATTTTGGGTTGAGTCTATTTTTTATCGGTAAAGAATAAACCTAAATCTCATGAATTCGTGAAAACGAAAAGTATAATCTAAATCCTATTCTATTGTCTGAGGCAGTAAGATGATGAGGATATGTACAATTACATGTTTTATGCTACCGAGACCATCAGCTGGGAGCCATTTCCTTCAAAGGAATTTACGATGCAATGTGTCACTTCCCAGATCATTTAATCCACGTATTTCTTTTGCAGTGGCGAGTCTACGCTTCAATTTACTACATGGTTATGGTGACGTTTGCCGGGGTCATAAAGATGTGACTTGATGTTTGCTTTTGCGGTCGCCTCGTTACTCCGTCGAGGAATATTTTCACATGCAATTTGAAACCATTAAAATTCAGACAGGCGGACACATATTAATAACCGTCCATTATATATGTCTATAGACAGATGAATAGATAGACATATAAGTATGTAAATACGTATATGTATGTGTACACACACAGCATATATATATATATATATATATATATATATATATATATATATATATATATATATATATATATATATATATAATATATACATATATATATATATTATATTATACTATATATATATATATATATATATATATATATATATATATATATATATATATATATATATATATATATATATATATATATATATACATATATATACATACATCATATCTATATATATATATACACTCTCACACACAATACTTATCCGCAAAAGTCAATTTTATACCTCCCTTCTTTTTTACTTCATATCTGTCCCTTCGTTTTCGTATGCAGTGTAGCAAGAGTATGCTCCAGTATGCGGTTACAAGACAACAACATTGTAGCGCAGTCTTGATACACCTTGACATCCAGTGCCAGGCCCCCTCCCCCACCCCTCCTCTTTACTCCCCGCTTCCCCCTTCCTAGTCTCCTTGCCTCGTGCTTCTCGGCAGGTTTATACATCCAATTACTTTCTTGCTTGTAAAGATTCCTCCGCCTCAGGGATAAATTCATATAAAGATCAGGTTCAAAAAATATTAACAGGAATTACTTTACCTTGAGTACGGGTCCGTGTCCTAGATTTGTTGCATATTGGAGTTGCAAGGAATGTGAAACGGGGGAGGGAAGGGAGAAGGAAGTGATTGTGTGTTTATAAATAGTAAACACCTTGAAGATTGTGTTGTGTGATTAAGTTGGGCTTCCCTTAGATTCAGCTCCAAATACCTCTGCCTTACTCCACATAAAATATTCATGGCCGTAACGAAAATGCATCAAAAGTGGGTGAATAAGCAAGAGAGATGGGGGGAGGAAGGGAAAGAGAGAGAGAGTGGGAGGGATGGAGGAGGGGGAGGAGGGAAGGAAGGAGGAAGGAGAGAAGGAAGGAAGAAGGAAGGAGGGAAGGAGAAAAGAGAGAGAGAGAGAGAGAGAGAGAGAGAGAGAGAGAGAGAGAGAGAGAGAGAGAGAGAGAGAGAGAGAGAGAGAGAGAGAGAGAGAGAGAGAGATAGATGGGGGGGGAGAAATAAATAAATTTGTACGGTACGTTTCTCTTATGAAAATACGACAAGTGTATGCGTGTGTGTAAATGCTTTTTGTGATTGTATGTATATATGCCTGTGTGAGTGTGAATATATTTATCCGTGTATGTATATGTGTGTGCGTGCTAATGCTTCTGTGCGTGTATTTATGTGTCCGTGAATATCTGAATGTGTGTGTGAATGTTTTTCGCGCGTGTATGTATGTACGTGCGCGTGTGTATGCGTCTTATCTGCATACGTGTGCTCCAAAAAGGACAGAACCAGCGAGCGTGCCATTTCCTCCGCCGAGCCCCTCAACAGCAGCCAGCCCGAATGGTATGGAAATGTCTTCGGAGAGTCTTGAGGCGCGGGTTCGAGGCCGGGAAAGAGGGGAGCGAGAAATCCATTGTCTTCTTGCATCTTCTCCTCCTTGATTTTGATTTGTCTCCATTCCTCTCCTTTATAGCCCCGAGACAAGAAGAGAGAAAAAAGAAAAAAATTTATGTGACCATCATTCACTTTTGTTTTGCGATCGTTCCCTTTCATAGAGATAATTATGGAGATTATGCATATATATATATATATATATATATATATATATATATATATATATATATATATATATATATATATATATATATATATATATATATATATATATATATATATATATATATATATATATATATATATATATATATATATATATATATATATATATATATATATATATATATATATATATATATATATATATATATATGTATATATATATATATATATATATATATATATATATATATATATATATATATATATATATATATATATATATATATATATATATATATATATATATATATATATATATATATATATATATATATATATATATATATATATATATATATATATATATATATATATATATATATATATAATATATATATATATATATATATATATATATAT